>JAFJYG010000074.1:0-100648 GCA_017366145.1 Cadophora sp. M221 | reverse complement strand
TGACCCTGTCGACCGCGAATCTGTGTCAGTCATTGAGTGTATCTCTGCCGCTGGCTACGCCATTGATTGCTACATCATCATGCCGGGGGCTGTCTACCTAGAGAAGATGTTTAACAACAACCTACCTTCAGGCACAAAGATCTCTTGTAGTGAAAAGGGGTATTCTAGTGATGAGCTTGCATTAGAATGGCTTAAACACTTTGATCAACAAACCAAAGGCCGCCAATAAGGTTAATGGCGTCTCTTGATATTTGATGGCCATGGTAGTCATATGACGTATGAGTTTATCTCTAGGTGTGAGCAACTAAATATCGTACCTTTTTGTTTAATTGCTCACTCAACGCATGCTACACAACCATTAGACGTTGCTTGTTTCCAGTCTAAAAAGCATTGGCATGGACGAGCAATTAAAAATAGAATTAGAGACGGTTGCAACACCTTCACCAAATACACCTTTCTTCAATGTCTTCACCAAATCAGAGTCAAAATCTTCAAGAAAGAGACAATTCAGTCAGCCTTCAGGCGTACTGGCATATGGCCATTAAACGCGGATGTTATCATTTTAGCTTTTAAGCTTACCCAGGATACCCAAATGGGCGATAAAGACACCGGTGGACGAGTGTACAACTATACCCTGAATAATCCATCTAATATAATCAATATTCCTGCATCTAATGAACCTGTATTACGCTGGGTACCAGTTAATAATCGGTTTTGGGAGGCCGAAACCGCGTCAGACGACGAATACGATTATATTCCGTGGATTCAGGATGATGGGGCTTTCGACGATGAGCCGAAGGACGGAATCCAGCTCCCACAGCTCCCACGTGACGGAAATATCGATATTACAGACGACTTGATAGCTCCATTAGCAAGCTCTCGTATCGACGAATTACTTGATATTCAAGATTCAATGGAGGCAGTTACTCCAGAGCAACCTTCGCAACCTAAAGGTGTAATAGACTACGGCGATTACGGCTTTGGAAAGACGGCGGAAGATCCACGTTGGTACAAAAAGACGCCATTTTTTGATACACCATACGGGGCTAAAGGAATCAACGCACACGCCGAATTTCTAGAAACCTACGAAGATATACTATCATCTCCATCAAAGCGACTCTCTAATAAGAAATTCCGAAAAGGTAGTACGGTTAATGCGATATTGGCCGACGCCGCGCGCCAAGAGCTCACTTCAGTTCCAAGTACTACCTGGGGCAGCCAATCCCTTGTGCTCAATGACGAAGATAGTGCCAAGAGAGTCAAATCACGCGGCGGAGGCCGTGTAATCTCCTCTGGGGAAGGGTTGCGAATCATCGGCGAGAGGAACGAAGCTGCCCAGGAGTCTAAACTTACGAAGCTCCGCAGAGAGGCAAATATTGCTAGAAATGTATTGAAGTTAGAAGAAGAGAAGATTGCTAAGGCTTTGGCTCGACAGCAAAAGAAAGAAGAAAAGGAGATTGCGAAGGTTCAAAAAAGAGTGGAAAAGACACGCATCCGGGAGGAGAAAGCTCAGGCTAAAATACAATATAAACTCGACAGAGCTGCGAAGATACAGGCCTTAATTGGTACTGGGAAGAAGCCTAGGGGTCGGAAATCAAACACAATTAGAGGGAAAGAGGCCACACAGCAAGAGCCTATGGTTATGGCTGCATCTCAAAGACCAATTCGCACCAAGAGACCAACACAAAAGGCGATTGAGATCCCTAGCGACACAGAGCAAGAGAGTAGTAGTGATATTGAGAGTATAGTAGAGTCAGATTTGTCTGCTGATTCCGATTCTGACGTTAATTTAACTGATAATGGTGGTGGTGGGCCTGTAGATTACGATGATTACAATTGAAGGGTGTCAAAGTTGGTGGTTGGATATGGGATTACATAAGCGAGTGCACCTAAAGTCTTGCTTACTTTAATTAATTACAATACACAACATGAATTAAATGACGTTATTTAAGTTATAATTAATGCAGAATTTTATTCTGGATCTAATGGTCTATCCCCGAAGTTGATTGTATTAGTAGTAAAAAAGTTATTTCTTGATTAAGACGGTATTTACCGTGTCCAAGTTGCTGATATGTCCAAGTTGCTGATACCGACCTGTTGGTACAGGTCGGTAATATTTCAAAAAAAGTCAGGAAACCGACGAGTAGATCATAAGAATATAGCTGTAGGTAAAAGCTGTTTGGTGTAGCCATACGTAACTTAGTTTCTAAAGTCACAGCAAGGTAGAAGAGCAACTTAGTAGCTAGGGGTAACTCTAAAATCTTGACTGGAATGAACATTGTGGTCCTTCCCCCGCACTCGGAGACATCGAGATGCCGTAGTAAGATCAAACCTATATTTCACTTCCCCCAGAAAGCCTGATTTGGACTTTGCTGTGAGAGCTACACAAACCTAGTGACATGCCTCCCCGCAGTACGGACGTAAATAAATCAAAGCGAGCCGAGCCGAGCCAAGTAGCATCATGCAGTCAGCCGGGATTGTATAAGGTAATAGAAAAAACTGAATCCCGAATGCTGACATACTTCTGAGCTGCCACGTCGCATTATGTAAACGGATCAGTCATGTCTTGTCGAGCCACTCACAGGCGGCGTGGCAACAACCGGGCGGCTACTCCCGAGTCATGTTATCCCGGCATTGACTATCGCTTGCGGCTCTAGTAGCCCAAATATGCGAGGGGCTGGTTAAGCAGGGATTCATTTTGAACGATAGGCAAGTAAAGCTGTCGGGAAGTCACAAAGTATCTTTGAACACCATCGAAGCTTGCACTTCCCCAGAAAAATTGAGTCGCCATAAAATCCTGTTTTTGCACTCTCATGATCTCCTCCGGGAAGGTACTTGGTATGATGCCCAACACCCTTGTCATATCCATGTCCATCTTTGATCACTCACGAAATGGCAGTCTTGGCCTGCCCATTTGTAGAAGGTCCTTGAATCTCACGCTGACGTTGGTTATTGCATTGCCTAAAAGCGGAACAAGGATCCTCGATCCTACTTCGGTCCAGCTGTTTGAAGACGATGCAAATGCCGAGAGAAAGGAGGTGCGACTGAACGAGGTCTAACTCCCTCCAGAGCTCCGAGACTGACAAATTTCCCTTACTACTAGAAAATGCTATGAGAGAGCTTATTTCTTAGCGCACGCGAAATTCCGCAAGGATTCTGGGTATTGTTAAAGTCAAGTAATAGTAAAGCATAAAGCATACTTGCTATATTATTATAATTATTGTATTACTCTCCTAATTAGTGTTGATACATATTATGATTTTACAACTACACAACTAGATATTAGTACGTATACTATCTATATGTATTCAAAAGACATTCGAAATCAAATCCACTGGTTCACTGATGCTAGTCTATTGAAGGGAACCATTTTATTTCCTATAATAATAACAAATACTTCAAACCTCTGTTGAAGCCCAAGGACGAAAGAAAATGCTCGGACGCTAAGGTACTAAGCTTAAAAGAAAAACAACAGGACAAAAGATTAATGAGGCAAAACAAAATCGTCTGGCGCACACCACCGCAGCGCTTGAAAAGAAAACCTCTATTATCACCCCATATTATTGGAGCATCCCTTCAGGTCATAGTCCTTGCCTTCCAGATCTCAGGGCGGATATTGGCTACTAGGCTTAGCCTTGATTTGGGCCACACTGGAAGTTGCCTCCTTGTGATGCTTGCTGAGGGCCGGTATCGTCCTGCTGATATGAAGAAATACTATAACCATCTTGGATGGGCTAAGGATATCCTTGCGCTTGATTCTGCGGGCCATGATTTCCAGGAGAAGGGATAATTGGGACCAGGTGTGGTGGGAATATCACTCGGCCGCATGACGACAAGCAATACAATTTTTCCATCCAACGAAGTGTATACAGGCGTTGTCTTACCAGCGAGACGGAATAATCTCGGGGGTTTGGCCATTGTCGGTCCACAGAAATCCGGCGAAGCATTCTTGCAACCACGTCTAATTTACTGTCAACCGAATCTCCCCACGCAATGTACACATGGCTATTGTCTTTTTTCAAAAGCCAATCGAGACAATCATCCTCGTATTTCTGCCAAAGAGACTCTGCTAGTCGTGTGCTGGTTGAATATATATATGGCATAGAATCAGGCGCAAAGGTCTTGATGAAATCATCTGGAGTATCCATAACTGTGGGTGGAGAGGTTCTTTCAAAAAAGTCTGCAAAGTCCTTCATAATGTCGATTACGAACTTCCCATCAAAAGGAGATCCGGTGATGGGGTTTTTTCCATTATAGAACTGCCCGTTCAAGATAATTGCTATCGTCCGGTATGTGATTCTGTCCTCGCCGATGTACCAGTCCTGATCATTGGCTATGCAAACCCGTTGGATGCGGCATTTAATATCGTTTATGATATCGTGGCGTCTCTTGTCATCGTTGTTAGGATTCTCCATATTGAAGAGATCAAAGCTTTCCATGTTTATTCAGAAGTACTTAATACTGGTGTTTTATTTTGAGAAGTATTTCAAGGCTTTTATTTGCCTTTATATAGTTTTTGAAAGGCGATTCAGATTGTTGTTTAATTATATGTATTAACTTGTTTTATTATTGTTTCTCAAAACGTAATTCTAAACAGCGTATCAAGCTAAGTTGAGTGAAATTGAGTGCCTACACAATTTAACACTTCCTCAACTCAACCAAATTTAATCGAGTTAAGAAGAGTGTTTTCCATTTTAGTAATAATAATACGGTTTCATTATTTTTAATCGCACTTCTTGATTTGGAACTATCATCACATGATATTGAGTATTCAACTTGAGTTTGATTCAGTATTTAAGAATTACCCAACTCAACTTTTTAAAAGTAATCGTTCTACTCGACTTTTTCCAAAATAGACGGAATTGAAAAGGACTTAAATAGTTTGATTATTCTTTGACACCTTGAAATCCAACAAATACTCTTAAGTGTTAAACATCCTTTGAAACTTGAAGGTCTAATAGCTCGATTGACTTAACATAGATGTTTTTATCAATTCCAATTCTTCCGAGACTACCATTAAATTACAAAACAAAGAGTTATTATAACGGTCAAAGCTAGGAGCAATGCCTTTGTATTGATGTATTCCTTGTCGAGACTTGCTCAGTTGGAGGTGAAAAACAAAAGCCGAAAGGCTGGTTGGAAAACACCTGCAGCATGGACTTTGTGTAATATGATGAGCAGCGCTGTGAGGACTTATCTGGTCTTGGCTTCATCAATGAAAAGTGTGCGTGTGTGATATGAACGGCTCAAAGTACAAGGTAGAGGAAGCTCGTGGCAGCTACCATAGGTAATAATCTAATGTTCATAAAACCAAGCCAAGCCCAAAGACTCAACCAATTCTGCTGAAGCTAACTCTCCGCTGTTCAACCCTAACATACTGTATAGCAAGTACATTGATTTATCAAATGGAAACTTGTTTTTTCTAAGTGCGGATGATTTAATGGCAAGTGCGTAGCCGTCCAATCTAAATTCATGCTAAACTCAGGATAAACTCAGGATAAACTCTTCATACAATCGTCAAAAGCTTCCCAAAGCCAAATGCCCAAAGCTCAAACTCAATGTTCAAAAAAGGGAGCGTAGTATTCCTTGTGCTTTTTCATGTGGCTTCTCACACTATTAACTGTCCTCATATTTGGTGGCCACCCCCTGGATTTAGCAAGGATATTCAATTGAGCTGCAGCATCGTCGTACCGAGTAATTTTCATGAGTTTCACGTCCTGATCTTGCAGTATTTTGTAGAGAACTTGGAACTCGTATGGTTGCCACCGATTACGTTTTTCCGGGTTGTCAAACGAACAGATATTTGTTCCCGGTATTTCCAAGATGTCTGATTGTGGCTCTTCGATTCTTCGATAGGAGTTTGTGGAGTTGAAGTCACCTTTCAACTCTTTAAAAATGTCTTTTGGAAGCCACAGGTTTTGTGATTCTCCCCCAACTTTACTCGTCATTTCTTCAGCTATCGTATGGTATGTCTTTAGCTTCCCACCCATGTACCAGTCACCGTCTTTCTGTTGGCATAGCTCGAGCAATTGCTCTTGTTCAGACTTGGAGAATTTCGAGAGGCGACTCGGAGGAAGCTCTGGGGTAATCCTTTTCGAAATGACTCGGCCGAAGCTCTGAGGGGTGCCTTACGAAACGTGACCTGATAGTAGCTGGAGTGAATATTCTCACACTTGGCCAGTTTCGAAGTTTAGAAATTCTCGTCGTCTGTTTAGAAAGAAACTCGATAAGATTTGCGTGACTTTTGGTAGTTGCCTTGGATTGATAAGTCCGAAGTAAAGCAGCCAATGTATCAATCTCGTATTTGAGCCAATGATTGTGCCCACGATTGCCTTCGATCTTATCTGGTTGCACCATCAAGTGTGCATGATTTCCAAGGGGTAGCTTTACGCCAGATCCAGAGCCCTGTTCTGCCAAATTCGTCCTCTGGTAATAGTGAGGTGACTGGGGCAACTGATCGACGATGTCGGTTTGTTTTTGGGATATCCCCAGTCGTTCATTTTACTTGTTATCTGATGGCAATCTTCTCTAGATTCTGATTGCCCTGTAAACCACATGGTGTCTGATTCCAGACAGAGGCGTAAAAGTTCCTCTTTCTCGCCATCAGAAAACTTCCTAAGTTGCTGGCTTCTCTCAGGTGGTTGTGTAGGACTGTATTGAGTGGGGGCTAGGGCGCTAGAATAAGCACTGTGGAAATTCATTTGAGATGAAGTAAAGCCAGTGACTCCCATGGTTCCCATGTTATCCATGTGTTGAGAGCTACCTGGCCGAGTGTGTGGGGTTACGGGCCGAGAGGGAATGCTGCGCCCGTCCAGTGACGAAGAATTGCTTTGTTGAGATCTCTCGAGGTGACGCCCAGGCGGAGCCATAGCCGATACATCCTTTCCCTGCTTCTGTCGTATTCCTCGGGAAGCCGAAGATGCGGGTGGACTGGGCGATGAACTGGACCGGTTCTGAGTATCCGTACGGGGTCCCCTCCTATGGGTAGATGTTATTTTGGGGCTGCCTCGAGCCTGACTGTCAGCGCCAATCGAGGAAGGCGCAGCTTTGGAACTGGTTGGCGCATTGTCGTTTTGCCCTTGCCCTTGCCCTGGTTCTTGTCCTTTCATCTCTTGGATCGTGGCTGCTGTGTACTCTCCCTGTTCGTTCCACGAACGAGACTTTGCAATTCAGTTCATTTTCTTGGAGGTTTCTTTGTCGGTATCGGCCTTGGCGTATTGCAATGCCCGCAGTTCGAAAACTTGGTGTTTCTTCGACGCGTCCTTGCTGGAGAGGGGAGGTTATCGGGTAAGATGGTTTGCAGGGCCGTGTTTCCTTAGCGTCAGTTCCTCGAGGGGGCCGTGTGAATTTAGCATCGTGGCGGGCATATATGTTGGAACTGGAATGGTCCCTTAATATTTTAGCCTCGATATCTTTATACTTTAGCGTGGTTCCGAAAGCTTCAGTTATCGATACAGCTATTTCGTCACAAGTCTTAGCGTGCTCACTGATAAACCATAGTTTGTCGCTGAGTAGGCAGAGGTCTCGCAGCTTATGTTGGTATTTTTCTTCCCACAGAAATATTCGTGGCGAATTTGAATCATGGCGAGATTCCCTTACTCTTTTTCCTGGTTGATTTCCTGGCGACGGGCTCTTAGAAGCTCCAGAGCCGCCTCGCGATCCACTAATTTTGGACATATCGCCTTGCTGTCTCTTCGCTCCCGCTTGGGCTTTGGGGTCACTCCTCGGAGGAGGTTGTTGGTGACTTTGGCGCGACGAAGAACTGGAACCCTGGGTGAGTCCTCCACTACTTAAATGGAGGGACGGAGACTCTAGTCCCCGAAGTTCCTTTCCTTTTCCTTTTTCGTTTCCTTTTTGGGCTTCTGATTCCTTGAATTTTATCATATCCTCTAGCATATCGCCGGAATACGATTCGCGACTGGTGAACTCCCTGCTCCAAAGTCGGTTCTTGGCGATTTTACTCATCCACGTGGCTTGCACAACCAGCGGTGCGTCCTTGGTGTTTGAACGGGAACCTTTACGTTCGTACTTTGCAATTGCTACGTCGATGGTCGCCAGTTCAAAGTTTTGGAACGCGCCTTTAGTCTTTCCGGGGTCCAAGGAAGGCCCATTGTCTGGATTGCAAAGGACGTTACGACGATTGAAGTTGAGCTTGTAGTGTTGCTTGGTCTTTTCTTTTGATCGCTGATAATATTCTTCGCTATTGCGCTTCAATTCCTTAAAAATGGTCTCCACATCGCAAAGTTCTTTGGGTTCTTGATAATAGCGTTCTGCTATTGTTTCGTATGTGAAAGCTGGATAACCAATGTACCATCGTTTATCGCTCTCGAGACAGATTTCGAGCAATCTTTGTTTGCTTTGAGGCCTGAACTTGTCGCCCCGTTGTTGTTGATTTGGGTGGCATTTTAAAATGGTTTGAGAAAGTTATGACAATTCACCACAAGTATTTTCTTTGCGGGGGTATTCTTCAAGAACAGATCTCATGTTCTAGGCCTTGTGACTTTGATTTACTGATTTGTATCCCGTCTGTGTGATCTTGGTGTTTCTTACTGAGGATAATAAGGGAAAGCATGCAGAAAAAAGTTTGTTTGAATACTTGCGATTCTCTTCGCCGTGAATCGTTCCGTCTGTGAGTATTACTCGCATGCTACTAGAGATGATTCCCAACAGGGATTCATAGACTAATCACGCTAACACAACTTATTCCTTAACTCCACCTGCTGACAAACGAGATTGGGCCTTTGTCGTGCATATGCGACAGTAGCTCTATGATTGAATTCGGGAGAGCTTGCGGAGCTCGCTGAAGTCTTGAATTGTACTGGTCTCAATAGAGGCTCAATATAAGAGTGCAGTTTCAGAGCTTCAGAACCATACATGACCGTTGCTGGCAGCTCCATTGAGCGAGCCACCTATTCTGTTTGACAGCCATGTGTAAGGTCACGGGGCGGAGTAAGTCGGTTAGAGTCACAAAGGAGGACATTTGGAGTTATGTAAAGTAGCCCCTGAGACAGAACCTAAAATACAACTCTTTGCAATCCTTCCTTCGAGACTCATATGATTTCTCTATGATCGGAATAAAATGAATAAACATGTTGACGACGAAAAACATATAAGTTCAACGACATATCCCAGAGACATCTTCCAGTTTTCTTTGCCACGGAATCGATATACAGGGAGGCAAATACGACCAGCAATCACAAAGCCGTTCCAACAGGCAACGAAGAGAGTCCTATGAAGGAATGGAGCTAGATTAAGAGAATTTCGTCCAGAATTCAAAGGACTTATCCACTTACAGCCATAGATATTCTCCTTTACCAAAGTCTTAACGAAACACTTATTCATATCGGCAACCGACTGGGACTTTAGCGGTTTCCTATTCTCGCAAGCCTGAAACATGCAAGAGCTGTCCATGGCACGTTGGAGGGAGTCGCATTTCCACCAAAACATGTAATCGGCATGCGTCTTATATCTCTTCGCATCGCCAAAGCTCAGTACGAATGGATTTGAGCCATCTGCTGACCAGAGTTTGTCAAACTGTGTTGTGTCCCAAAGTGTCTCGTAGGCGAGTTGCGGCACACGGACTGGATAAGTTGCCGGGCAAGGCTTAGCTGGGGAGAATGCCTCGACCGCAGTATTGAACATGTGGGATTGATGATCTGGACTATCGAGGTTCTTTCCATCCTATTACATATTTACGTATAAGTGGAAATGGAATGTTGTGGTAGGTCACGAACATTTACGCGGGAAATTTGTGGACAGTCATGATGATGCCACCTTTGCATGCCTTCGTGGGAAAGTCTGAGAGTTCAGGAAAGCGAGTTGCCATCTCTGCAAAACACACGAAGCGCAGACCCGCATGGCCTTTTGATTCCAAAGCGTGCTGCTGGTTGGGCTGCCAACTGTCCTTCGGAAGCCCTATAAACCACAATCGGCAAATGCGAGATTTTCCCCCAGCTTTTCAGACTCACAGGCTTGAAGGCAGTAATCTTCCGGTTGCCATTCGACTGAAAATCTTGCTGCGTGTAGTACGCCGTTATGCCTCCATTGATCTTATTAAGCAGTGCGGTGTTTTATATAATCGGCTCTCGCTTGTATAAACTATCCGTATGTTTAAGAACATAACCGCGGTCCAGTAATTAGAGAAATCCTTTGCAAAAGTGCATGTCGTGCAACTGTGCAATAGATGAAGTTGAAGAAACACGGTACGCGCTCGGGAAGTTAACGCGTGGCGGGCCGAGGTTTATCCGTGCACTAAAGTACCTGGCTGAGCCTCACGTGCCTCTCCCACTTGATCTCAACTTCAACCCATGATCACTGCCTGGCCCATCTTACTGTTCACCACAATTTCAAATACCGACCTTCCCACTTAAGTCTTCCTAAAAGTCCTCATCCTTTCTTCGCCGGTACTCACTGACTCTACAACATTTCTTCATACGGACCGAGGCTTCCAAGCACGCACAGAGATATACCCTTGTCTCGAGACCGCCCCACGCTCCACCCCGCCTTCAGCAGCGGGCGATATTGCTGGGAATGGCTCTTAAATTTGCTCCGTTCGGTTCTGAAATCGAGCTGCCTTTCTATACAGCTCTGTCCCAGTTCAAGATCGACTTTGATAAGCTCGATGACTCGGCACGACCAGTCCTTGGGCTGTATGAGCCTCGTGTAACCTCGACTCCCGAAGAAAGTTGCCGTATGCAGGTCCTTGGGAATGCCCTCACAAGCGACGAGTAAGTTACTCTGTTGGCAGTGTTTACTTGGAGTTATATTGACAGTTGCAGCGTTCCAGCCGGCTATATTCGGGCTGAGGGGAAGATCAAGAATGTGAACACTGTCGAAGACTTCAAAAATATGGACAAAGCGGCAATGTTGCAGACAGCGGCAAAACAGGTGAGTGGTATCTGAAGTATTTATAGACGCGAACTCACATTATTAGATCTGGGACGCCATAAATGACGGCACCATTTACTCTATCCCATCCCTTCTTTCGTCTTTTACCATCCTCTCCTTCGCGAACCTCAAGAAGTACACTTTCACCTACTGGTTTGCGTTCCCTGCTTTGCACTCAGAGCCCGTCTGGAAGCAAGTTGAAGGCGCTATTCCGAGTCAGCTGACTGGGAAAGAGACCACCAGTCTTGCTGATGAAATTGGCACTTGGAGGTACGCAACTGACAAGAGGGAACATGGCTTCTTCCTGGCGAAAAAGATCTTTCGGTCATCATCACAGACCGAGCGACCCACCACTCCGGGTACTCCAGGCGATGATCTGGGATACAAGTGGGTGGTAGGATCATTGAGGAAGTTTGAAAGTGGCTTCTTCGACGGAATTCCACTTGAAGATCAATTTGTCGCATTTGTTGATCCCTCGACATATCCAGAGAACCCAGGCTGGATGCTTCGAAATCTCTTGGTTTTGATCAAGCGAAGGTTCAAGCTCAATAAAGTTCAAATCCTTTGTTATCGGGATATCCACTCAAGAAGACACGAGGCCAGAAGCCGGATCATTGCGTTGGAGACTGAAGGACAAGCTGCCGAAACTGATTTCATGCCGAAGGTGACCGGGTGGGAGCGTAACAGCAACCAAAAGTTATCACCAAAGACCACAAACTTGGCGCAATATATGGATCCTTCCCACTTGGCAGACCAGGCAGTCGATTTGAACTTGAAGCTCATGAAGTGGCGTATCGCTCCTGACCTAAACCTGAACAAGATCAAAGATACTAAATGTCTTCTTCTCGGCGCAGGTACACTCGGAACTTATGTCAGTCGACTTCTGATGGGATGGGGAGTCAGGAAGATCACATTTATCGACAATGCTACAGTCTCTTTTTCAAATCCAGTCCGTCAGCCACTGTTTGATTTCAAGGATTGTATCGACGGAGGTGCAAAGAAAGCTTATAGAGCAGCCGAGGCTCTACAAGAGATCTACCCAGGAGTTGATAGTACTGGCTTTGTGATGTCTGTGCCAATGCTGGGACATCCAATTACAGATGAACAGAATACTCGCCTCGACTTCGAGACTCTCGAGAAGCTAATGGAAGATCATGATGCCATCTTCCTACTTATGGACACTCGCGAGAGCAGATGGCTTCCAACGGTGATGGGTAAGGCCAAGGATAAACTTGTTCTGAATGCTGCTCTGGGATTCGATACCTGGGTAGTAATGAGGCATGGTGTCTTTGCAGCGGATGGCGGGCCAGCTGCGCTCGGTTGTTACTTTTGTAATGATGTCGTGGCACCAGCAGATGTGAGTCTTCTGATGCAAACTTTGGGAGCAGTACTAACACGAGATACTAGTCTGTCAAAGACCAAACTCTAGATCAGCAGTGTACTGTCACGCGCCCAGGCATTGCTCCGACCGCGTCAGCTCAGTTGGTTGAGCTCATGGTTTCTGCACTTCAACACCCAGACGGAGCTCGGGCTCCTGCTCCTAAGATTTCTGCCAATCAGTCAACCAATGGAAGAATTGAGTATGATCGTGATCCTCTCAATCACCCACTTGGTCTCATTCCACATCAAATTCGTGGGTTTGAGGCGACCTTCCAAAATATCCTGATCAGTGGCCAGTCATACGACTGCTGTTCCGCCTGCTCTCCAAAGATCGTCCAAGAATATAAACGCTCAGGATGGGAATTTATCAAGCGCGCTTTGACCGAAAAGGATTACATCACGGAGCTCAGCGGACTTGCAGAGGTTCAACGGCAAGCTGAAGCAGCCGCAGGTGACATTGACTGGGACAGCGAGCCAAATGGCATGGATGATGACGAGGAAGGGGAACTTCTATGAACGGCAAAAACTCCCTGACGAAGTATATGGTAGGATGGTCTGTGGCGTATGGGATTTATGCGTCTGGGTGGAGAGTGGTGGCATGCGTGAGATTTGGTAGCTTTTGCAAGGATTTTCTTAGTTATGATCCGCAACTCTTGAATTTAACCTCTGATTTGCGGCAACTTTGTGTAACACACTATCCCCCACTTGGAGTAAGCAGAAAGTGAACACCTTGCTGCTCGAACTGAGGTGTAAATTGTTTACGTGCAGCACGTGATTCCAACCCACTTAATGTTTTGGGTCTAGCGCGATTGGAGAGCCGCTAATCAAGCTCCAAGAAATGTACTCCAAAATGTATCAACAGCGTCAGCTTTCCTCAATTGTGCTCCTCATCATGATCCCGTACGTGTTCCACCCAGTTGCGAAGCTTCATTACCTCAATCTAATGATGATATTCTAGGTTTTGTACATAACACCTCTCCCTTACAGCCATGCGATCCCATTTAACTCGCAGCGTTTTTCGACGGCTCCTCTCGAACGAAGGCCTCATTTTTCACTGTCCCTCCCGAACCACCCTCCTTTCACGGCATTCCCACCGCCATGCCTCTCCTTATATCATGCAAACTCCAGGTCGGAGAAGCCTCTTTGGCTTCTCGCAGAAACCTCCACGTCAGCCGAAAGAATCATCCATTGCCCCCGGGCTGAAACCGATGCTGGATTTGAGTTTGATGCACAAGATCAACACCAGACCTCCGCCGGCACAAGAACTAGTGAAAGCTTGGAGGACATTTTTCAAATATAAGGTGGCGAAGAAGGAGCCTTTGAATAATCTTCAAGCGCAGCACACCCTGAGGGTATATCAGCATCTGCAGAACCTGGAAAGCGAAGACCCGGATTGCAAGTTGGCTTGGTCTGATCTGAAAGCGGCCTGGTTGGTGTCATCATTTATACCGGAAGGCCTGCCAGTGGACCCTGATGATTCACTTGCGAAACTTGCGAGACTTCTACACGCGGAATGGCAACAGCCCTCAGCGAAGGACACTGCGCTACAGTATAGCAGCTTGAAATCAATGATCCGCATTTTGACACGCACTGGGAATACCGCGGAGGCGAGGGATCTCCTCGAAAGCCACGATAACACCCTTGGAGATCAAGGAAGTACTGGGAACGAGGTTAGAACCCGTTTGTGCTGGGGCCATGTTCTCCGTGGATTTGCGCAGGAGGATAACGAGCTCGAGCTTTTAAAAACCGCCCAGAAGATAGAGGAACAGGGGCTGTCTGTGTACTATTCGGCGACACAGTCTATACTGGTGGCCTTTTACTCGGCAAGAAACAACGTTGAATGTACCAAATTGTGGTTCTCTAAGCCCCTTGTCGCTGTCTCAGGGCTCGAGAGGAGCGGGCTTCCCAGTCCAGAGACTCTTGCCACTGTTTTGAAATTTTGCATTCGCAACAACCAGTTGGATTGGTGCAAGACGGTTTTTCAAGGCGTGCTCGAGACAGACCCAGATAAATCTACCTGGGACATTGTCTTGCAATGGGCAGCAGGTGGCATGGGGAAGGGAGTCGAGGATGTGGAACGAATGATGAAGGTCATTATCGGGCGCAGCACCAACGAGCAGCCCGTGAAGCCCGACATAGTGACAATCAACGGGCTGGTCGAACTTGCCATGTCCTTGAACGATGCTTATCTCGCCGAACGATATATCGCGCTCGGACAGAAGTTTGGCATCAAGCCCAATGCCAATACTTACATCTTGCAAATGAAGTACCGCGCCGATGTAAACGATTTGCGAGGTGCCCAAGAGGCTTACGATTCATTGCAGGCGGAAGAAGTCGAGAACGATGATGACCTGCCAGCGATCAATACATTTCTTCGTGCCCTCTGTGCTTCAAAGATGGACAACTACAACCGCATTATGTCCATCATCTCTGATCTGGATGAAAGGGACAAGAGATTGGAGCCTGATACAGTTTGTGCTTTAACGACTATGTATCTCCAGCGAGATGAAATATTTGAGCTCATCGATCTGCTCCAAGCACAATCTTTTCATTACAACTTAGAAGAACGATCCCGTATCATTGACACCATGATCGAGTTTTCCATCGATCCCAACACAGACACTCCTCGGTCCTGGGAAGCATACAGCATTATGCGGCAAATCTTTGACGAAGCAACCCCCGAGAAACGCACCCGAATGATGAACGAATACTTTTCCCGCAACCGCTGCGACATGGCTTGCCACGTTTTTGGACACATGCGCCAACATTCCATCGTCAACCGTCGACCCAGTTTAGAAACCTACGTCCAATGTTTCGAAGGAATTGCCAAGTGCGAGGACCGTGAGAGTTTAGACATGGTGCACAACATGCTCAAGATGGACAGCTCAATCGAACCCAACACCAAACTCTACAACTCTCTCATGTTGGCCTATACAGCCTGTGACGAAGCCGACCGTGCGCTTGATTTCTGGGACGATATTACCAACACTGATGAAGGGCCCAGCTACAAATCCCTTGAAATCGTGTTCTGGGCTTGTGGCCGGAAGCCTTTTGGTGATCGTAAGGCAAGAGATATCTGGAATAAAATGCGGAGAATGGAGATTGAGGTCACTGGGAAGGTGTTCGCTGCTTATATTGGTGCCTTGTCTGGTCAAGGCAAGTTTGAAGAGGCGAGGGATATGCTGGAAGTTATGGAGAAGGAGCTGTCGCTTAAATTGGACGTGTTGACGTACGTTGCCCCTGTTGTTTCACGTCTCTTGGCTGTCGCTAACTTGGTGGTATAGCTTGGGGACCTTCTACAACTCCCTTCCTGGACAGAACAGAAAGGATCTCGTGGAAGAGTGGGCGAAGGGTCTATATCCAGATATTTGGAAGGAGCTGTGTAAGCTAGGGCAGACGACCCAGAAGGAGGGCCATCGGCTGTTCAACATCAAGCGAGAGATCAAGGCTTGATATTGTACATCATGTATCAAATATATCTGTACCCATAGTTGTATGCAAAAACTTCCTTTGTGGCTTGGAAAATCCAAGATTTTCTGTCTTTTGCATCATCATATGGAACTGTTCCGATTGAGTGGATTGGTGGCACTTTGTTTGGGGGCTTGGAAACGCCGTAGTGGAGAAAGAGTGTTAGGACACATTCAGCCTATACTCAAGGCGTGCGCCTCTAAGATTTGAAAGCACATAGCCATGCGGTAAGTCCCTGGTATCTATGTTTCTACCCCAATCAGCCTATGTTTTCGGCTTTCTTGCTTATCACTTCCAGAAAAACGCACGAGTCTAGAGTCGTGAGGCCCGAAAGAGTGTGGTGTATTCTCTCGAGGCTACAAAGTGAATTGAGTCTCATAAGGAACTCGCTTTTGACAAGCGCGCTGGACACGGGTTTCCTCCCTCAACGCTTCCCTGGCGGTTGGCGGGGTGTTGAGCTTGTGAAATTCCAAACCCAGAGTCAGGTCTTGCATCGCTTGTGCCGCAAATCGTAGTGTGTAGTGTGTGATAGATAATTCGGTGCCGGTTTCTCCCGGTCTTGAACCTTGATGTAAGCTGGGTAATTGACCCCCCGGGAGGTATATTTCGTATCTACCATTTGTTGACATTCGGTTATTTGGTTTCGTTACAGCAGGCGAGGTGTTAACGCTTTGCTTATCTTTGCGACATGAAAAGTCCTGGTCCTAAGCGATGCGATGACTGATTTCCATTAATCTAGCTATCTTGGCTCTTGATGTTGTTCGTCTTCGTCATCTTCGTCCTCGTCGTCGAAAGACACATCCCATGAGTCATCGGAACTTCCTGTCTCGTTGCCAGACTCGCTACTTCCGTTCATTAGCTTCCCCGCCCTCTCGGCTCGCCGCAGTCTCCGCTTTTCCCTTTCCCATCTTTCCCTCTCGTACTCTGCCCCCATTCTTACTAAGCCCTTCATCGTCGGATCCTCTCGAAAACTTCGCAGTCGGTTTGCGAATCTGCCGCCCCAGTAATTTTCCACTCTTGCGATCAGCTTCTCCCACTCTAGTCCAGGTGGGTCAATCTTGGCTCTCTTCGAAAGAAGTAGGTCTGCAATTTCCCAACGCCAACGGGCAACGGCAGCTTGTAGAGCATTTCCAAACTCCCCACCACGCGCACTCACATCAGCACCAGCGTCGAGTAAGAGATGGACAATCTTGATAGACCCAACTACAGCAGATGCTTGTAAAGCGGTTCCAAATTCACCGCCTTGCGCATTAACATCAGCACCATGGTCAATTAAGAACTGTGCGATGCTATTGTGTCCCGAGTAAACAGCGGCTTGCAAGGCATTTCCATATGGTCCACCTTGCGCATTAACATCAGCACCGCGGTCAATTAAGAACTGCGCGATGTCATCCTCTCGCGAGAAAACAGCGGCTTGTAGGGCATTTCCATATAGTCCACCTTGCGCATTTGCATTAGCACCCCTGTCGAGTAAGAACTTCGCAATGTTTTCGGCTCCACTGGAAGCAGCTGCCTGCAAGGCATTTCCATACTTTCCCCCTTGGGCATTCGCATCTGCACCTTTGTCGAGCAAGAGAAGCACGATTCTTTCGTTTCCGCTCGTAGCTGCCGCTTGCAAGGCATTTCCAAAGTATCCTCCTTTCGCATTCACATCCGCACCCTTATCCAGTAGGAGCTGCACGATGCTTTCATGTTCGTGGTAGGCAGCTGCCTGGAGAGCAGTCCCAAACACACTATTGGGCGAAACCTCATCAATCGATGAGCCGATGTCTGCCCCAATGATGAGTCTAGCCAAATGTCGTGTACCAATACAGCAAGCATGATACAGCGGCGGAACCAGGTCGTCAAGTGACGTCTTCCATTGCGATCTGTGCGACCGGTCGTCTGGAAGGCTGATTCGCGCCATGTTCAGCAGACTCTGAGAGCCCCTAGCGAAGGCCCGCAGAGCCCCGGTCTTGATCGTCGCAGTGTGTCTTTCTTCGGCAATCATGTCTAGATGCCTCGGCCAGTATTTGACCACATAATCCCAGAGCTGATATTGTCCAATTATCTCCTCGGTCGCCAGGATGCACTGACTCAGATGAAGATGGTAAGCTAGGCATAGCTCTGTAATTTCGATGTGTGCGGTAGTTTCTTCGATTCTGAAAGTGGAAGCATGATCCGACAATATTCTACTTGACACTAAGTACTCCTTGATTGAGAGGTGTGCCAGTCTAATCTCCATCACTTCAATACCCTTTTGGTGATTGGGAACAAAAACGCCAAAACCTAAGAATCGTGGAACCTCTGTCACGAAGCCAGATAAGAATTCGAGTACAGCGCTGGGAGTCAGAAGTCGGGTGTCGTCATCAAAAAGAACATCCTCTGTGGCATCTAGCATGAATATTTCCACAATTTCCTCCAGAATAAGAGGCCGGAGTGAGAATGAGAGCCAGCTTAACACTTTGGCAACTTGCTTTTGGTCCTCAGACCTGATACGTGCAAGCATACGACCGTAGGTGGCATCCAGCCCCCCAGGTAGATCTTTCAGGGCCTTCCTTATTCCTGCCAAGCTTTTGAGCGGGCGTAAGGCATCGAATTGGCAGGCTATGTACTGGAACCTAGATGTCTTGTTAGAATTTACGTGCCCTTCTTTTTTTGAGGATTGAGGAGCTTGAGAAGAAATGTGACTTACATGCCATCAGATTTCTCGATCAACTCCATCCTCGCTTCATCTTTGAGCTCCTGGGGCCACGTGTTGTAGGATGTCGAAGACAGAGTTCTGTCGATCAACAACCCAATGTCGTGATCAATTGCAGGCTTATACGCCGAGAGATTGATATCCCACTTCTCGGATGTGGATTCAATTGCACGGTATGAAGCTTCGATATCTTTTTCTCTGCGACTTGTCAAGAACAGGTGCAAATTTTTGGGAGTCTTCTGGTGAATGCCATTCAGACACTTCAATAATAGATTTCGTTCGCCGTCCATGTCTGGACACTCGTCAAGTGCATCCACGATTACAAAGACTCTAGAAAATCCTTGAACCGTCTCCGAGAAAGACTTTTGCAGCGTCACTAGGTCTGGTCGGTGGCCCCTCGCCTTCAAATCCTCCAAAGCTTTCAGAGATGGAGGAGTATCGGGACGATAGCAGCATATCTGTTTGATGATAGATTCAAGCATGCCAGCAGTATTCTGCTTTTTCTCGTCGTTGAAACTGAAGTAGAAGTAGGCCAATGCAGTTTGAGGGTCATCGCCATGAGTCTCTTTCAAGTGATTGATGACAGAAGAACTAGAGGTTATCAGCACCATCCTTGGTTTAGTGATCAATCAGTCTCATGCCTTACCTCAGAACAGATTTTCCGGAACCGGCTGAGATGCATTTATGTCAGCAATGCAGAGAAAAGCAGATCCCTCAACTGAAAACATACCCTTTCCATTAAGCCACATGAGAGAGTTAGTTGCCAGCTTCCACTTTTCGAAGTCCTCGTTGTTCTGGATCAACCAATCTCCAGTACCATGACCTCCTTGCTCGTACTTGCCTCGAGCATTGTTGTAATTCAGTGAAGGGTCCACGGAGCTTAGCCAATCGAGCAGTGCTGAACGATCTGCGTCTCGCTGTGCAGCTTCGATAGCTTTCCGTAGTTCGGCGAGATCACTGAAACCGGACTTCAAGATATCTACCGTCTCCCCATGTCGATTTTCCAGCTTCTCGAACTCCTCTTCGATTTTCACCTGGCCCATCAAGTCATATGTTCGGCACATTGCTTCATCCTGTGTTTGGACGTCCTTTAGCAGATCTTCCCATTTGTGCCATTTGACCATGTCAGCAAGTATTCTGAGGCCCCCATTCTTGGTGAAGTAACAAACACTTGTCGCCTGGTATTTGAGAACCAGGACATAAAGTGCTTTGAGTGTATCTCTGTATCCCTTGTGCGAGGGCAAGAATGCACTTCTATCATTATTGTCGGCGTTCGCTTCCCAGCGTTGGAAGTAAAGATTCTCCTGCATGGTGCTTCGTACAAGTACATTGGAGACACTGGCAAGTCCTTTCAACAAAGCCGACTCCTGTTCGGACGAATTGAGGAGTAACTGCGAACAATCAGCAACGCTCTTATCTTTTCCTACGTGTTCATCGGGCTTCGATGATCGATATTGAGGGGATGAGAGCATACCGGGATGAAAACCATAACTCCTGCCCAACCGATCGAAGCCATGGGATTACTCTTCAGTGCATCGCCAACATACTTGTCAGCCCATTTGACGATTCCCACCAGTGGCTTTGCCATGTCTTTCACCAGAAACTCCTCTCCCAGCCCCTTTACTTTCCAGGCATCTTCCTTGTACTGTTCCAACTTCTTGTCTACGACACTTTTCATCAACTCTTGCTTTCCCACGATTGCACCCACCGGGTTTGAGCTTGATGCTAATGCGCCGCATAGACTTTCTCGTAGTTTTGCCTCGTATTTGGTGATGAGGTCTTCATCCTCAGCCCGAAGGTCATCGTAGGCCTCATTCCATAATTCTCGTATAGGTCGCAATTCAGACCTATCGGCATTATAGATACGAGTTTCCTCTGGAACAGCCTCAGAAGAAGCAAAGGGCGACGTGCTCGCCTCAGTGTTACCAACGGTAAGAAGAGTCCCTGCAACCGATACTTCATTTGATACAGGTCCTGGGGTGTCCCCATTACTCTGACCTGAACTCAAGACCCGACCTTGGTCTGACGGTGTCTTCTCTACCAGCCCAGGATCAACTATCTTGGTCTTTGATCCAGACGAGGAGAATTTCTCTTTCACTCTATCCCTAAACCCGAGTTTTCGTTTTCGCACATGGGGTGCAGTCACCTCGGATGGGAAGCTGGCCATCAGCGGAGAGAATGCGATAACCAGATGTATGTGAACGGAGAGGTAGAGGCTAATATGAATAAGATGACTTCTTCATGGGGAGTGGGCGAAATTTACACACGAGGATAGAAATACGGGGATGGGGGATGCTGGTCAGGCTCGACAGGAGAGGCTGGCGGTACGTGGACGAATCATTATCCCAGTTCGAGATGCTGGTGTTTTAGCCCCCAACAAAGCCTCCCAAGACGGCTCTATCGTACTCCTCTCCGCCTTCAGCTGCGGTCTAATCCAAATAAGCGATTTCACTCAGAGGATTGAAGAACTTCAATTTGATTTGCTAGATAAATTTACAAAGCTCTTCGTCTAGACAATAGTAATTGTCCTTTTCTTGACTTTTGACTTCTCTACCTCGTCGTATGCATGATTTTCCAGCACCAGAAAAGCAAATGAATCCGGCCCAACCTCATCCTGATTCGGCAATGGATTTTTTCTCACGCTGATATTCCCAATACGTCGATACTCATCCTCTTTCCCTCCAGTAGACTCTACCATCAAGAAATCTGACCCAGGAAGCCCACTACCAGGAGCTCCTTTCCACCGGACAATCTCGAATGCTCCATAGATTTGCCCAGGATGAGACTTGTGACTCTGATACCATTCGTAGATTGCAACATCAACAGTTCTTGAACTGTTGTATACTATTCTTTCGAACGGAGTGAGCTTTGGGAGATCTGACGGCTCTTCAGGGAACTGGTTATCAAGTGACCATACTGGAGGCATGGCTTTGATGGGGAAGAATCGGCCGCGAATCTTCAGTTCACCACCTATGACTTGACCAAATGGATCATCACCTTTCGTTACCGTGTTTACATCGATTATTTCGGCGACTTTAAGTACTGATGATGCCAGTGAATCTCGAGTCTTCCACGTCGTAGACATGGCAGACAAGTTTCCAACAATGCTAGCCCAGCTCCAAGATGGTGCCAGATATTCTGATGGAATCGTTGGGTCAAATCGAGACGATTCGTCAGCAGGATATTTAGGATTTCGGCTCCACATCAAACTTGGCATGAAGTCTTTCTTCCAATGGCCGGCAAGATATTCGTCTTTCAATACTGGCTCAAAGGCGCGAGCGAGTCCTGACAATGCCGGCAACACATCAAAATCCTTCGTGAGGGACCGTGTCATGTATTGTTCCACAATCTCCCACCACTTGTCGTATGGGCTTTCGATTGCCAGTGACTTCCACCATTCTTTGGCCTTTGGTGCACGAATATGAAGTCTTTCCAGTAAAGTTGGTTCTGACTTTGAGACTTCCTGACGTCCCACCTGAAGCATCTTCTGAATGAACCCTTTTGATCTGTACTCTTGGGTTGGCTGGGTTATTCTCCCCCCCTCATCTGCTTGATGCTCGGGGCATTCCCACATCATTTGTTGCTGCCCAAACGAAAGTGTCCTTGGGGCTAGCAGACCTTCTTGTAGCGTCCATCCCCGCGTCTGCAGCGCACTTGTCTGCAAGGAATGGTCCCAGAGTTCGGATCCAGATCTGAGATAAACCTTCCCTGGCATCTCTTCAGTTTTCCAATCAAATCCAAGCTTCGACATACCAACTTTTCGAGTCGAAAAAATGCCGCTTTGGGTCGATGGGGAGTTTGCTGCTGATATGGTGACAATCGCTCCGCTATAAACCTCCCTCATTTTCGATGCTTCCGCCGCCCAGTCTTCGCGAGAATCTTGTTTGATGCAAAGAGCATCAATCCAGATGTACTTTACTCCAAGTTCACGGGTGATGATTATCGCATCTCGAAGTGTTCTGGGGTACTTTTCTAATGGTATGCCAGCCTTGAGATCCGCAACAGTCGAGTCATTATGAATGAAGACAGAATCTCCTCCCCAGCAGTAGCTCAAGGCAATCCATGTTCCAGGTTTTCCGCCTGTCGTAATCAGCTTTGGGGGAGTGTTCTCATCTCCAACGTCGATGACTCTAGTAGGAAGAGACTTTTCGATGCCTCTTTCCACGCCGCATTTCTCATGCTCGTTCAAGCACGAATTGAGCCAATCTGCAGCGACAGCCAAACATCCCTTTGACGCCGGATCTTCGTATATGGACCGACCCAAGAGATGAAGTCCATCACTAGGTAACTCCTCTACGTGATATCAGCTTCGTCTTTCAATTACAAAACTAAAGAAGCGGAGCACACCTCGATCCGCGAACGGCTCAAAAGATGCGAGTGTGCGTGCGGTTCCACTGGCCGTCTTCTGCGCCAGAGTGATATAGGGAGAGCCTTGCCTCGATGCAATCCATCCACTGCATCCCAAGTAAACTTCCCCTTGAAAAGTTTTGTCCAGCCATTCCTCCGTGATATCAGGCTTATTCACAGTCTTGATCCACGTGACCCAAAACAACTCACAGAGTTCGCATCCCCCTTCAGCTGATTGTTTGAGGGTGACGATACTATCGTGCAGTTTGTAGTAGAACGGGATTGGCGGTCTGTAGTCATTGGTATCAGAATAGAGGCGGCCAGTCAGGCCTGTTGATTGAGCATCTTGCCCGGCGGATTCGAAGAGGAGGGACCGAATATCAAAGTCTTGACATGATTTACATAGAGGCATTTTGGAAATCTTTCTTTCGATCAAAGTAGCTGAGGGTTGAAGAAACTGGATGCTGCTTGAGTTATCTGGCGCTGACGCGATGATGTGGCACGGGTTTTAGCTTAGATCATCATGTGTGCATCATTGAAACGTGATGCTATTGGTTACAGCTGAATACATCGGGTACGCAACTTCCAGGATTAGAGTTGCAAGAGCTTTAGAATTGCCAAATCTTTTGCATCTTTTATAATCGATAATCGAAAGTCAACGAACAATACCTTGGCCCTGGAAGTATTTTTCTGAACTGCAGAGGCTGACTTGATTCCACCATCCGCTGGTTGGTTTCATGTCAGGCAAGAATAGCTTGGAATCATGTTAGACTAAGACACAAAAGACTATGACCAATAGGCTTTGTTGAATTGTTAAGGTTAGACAAAGCCAAATGGCACATCTGTATGAATAAAGGAAACCCACGATACTGGGGTTTGTTCATTTTTTTTTCTCCAATACATCCTGTATTCTTGGGAATTGATAGTCGACTTCAAAAATAAAGACAATCATCTTCATGTTTCACCAGAATCTGAAGTTGCTGAGCTATAGTCGCAAGTATTTGAATCTCAAGATATCGCCTTGGCTGTCGCACAACAGTCTTCCCTTGTCGAGTACCCCGAGACCTCCTATACTCGTTGGATGGCTGCCTACAAATGAACAAGTTCTCGAGAGAATGTATTTTATCACTAGTATTATCTGACATTTGTGGATTTTCGACATCTTTCTCCCATGTGGTTGTGCTTCACAATTTCTGCCCCTTGGTTTTACGTATTCCTATCAATGGACGTTTCTTGCTCAAGATCAACTCTTATCTTCTGCTTTAAATCGAGTCAGCTGACGGGTGCAGCCAATTGAGCTTTTTTAGTCCGATTCTATCGGTCTGATGCCGGCGTGTCAACGGAGAGAATATGGCGAAGTGCATCTGGCAGGCAACACCGCATGCTGAGATATACCAGTCGCCTTGCCATGTTGATTGATAACCAACAAATCTTCCGAAGGCCAAAAAATACGCAATTTATGAGGTCGAGGAGCGATACACAAATGGCCGACGTTGCTCCAGCAGATTGGCCGCTGATCTATGCGTCGCAGGGTGTTCGCTTGTACCTCCGTGCTACTTGGTAACAGGCATTGTTGCCGAACGAGTTCCAGCTGTGAAGTATTCAGAAGGCTTCAATCTATGTAATTTTTTTTTTTTGAGACGTCATATTTTACAACGCCTAATTTCAGATTCATAATGCTATAAGACATAACCTTCGCACATCGGCACTTCATTCCCCGCGTTCGGGATCCTGTACCCCTCCTTGTCTCGCTTAATTGTGTCGGTGAATGTTGATCATTACAGTGTACGACTTCAATCTGCCTCGCGTGTAAAGGTATCTGGCTGTTTGGGGATCATTTAAAGTGGATAAGTATGGATCGCTCAGGATTCCACTGCGTTGACAAGTCAACCCGCATCATGTACAGCTGCGCGCCATAAAGACGGTGCATGGACATTGATATATGCCCTCCCTGTTCACCTCCGTCAGTTACTTTAAATCCCACCAAACTGAAATTATGGCACTTCTATCTTCACAGATTTTTGACTTCGAGGGCGTTATCGCCAGTAGTTCCATCATGACTAACAAACTCAGGAGTCCAGGAGACGAAATACACGTTGAGAACATACAAATGGTTTCTCCCGATGGCAGCGACTCTCCAGTGTCCGGGGGATTCAACTACTACGAAAAAAATGGGCTGAGAATTGAGGGTGACGGACAGGATCATACACGATACGATGCCGTGAGCTGACATATTCCCTAACAGTATTGGCATCTTGCTGTATAATAATCATTTTGATAGGGGTCAGTTGGGTTCATAATGACGATAGTGGGCTGCGCTTTTGCTTTGGCTGGATCCATACTCGCACCCCTCATGTACCTCACACTCGGCAGTGTCATCGCCCTCGAGCTACAGGCCGTCGAACTGACAATATGGATGTTCACCTGCATTCTTGTATCTCAAGGTGCCTTGGCTCCCTTCGTTGGCCCTGTAGCAGACTTCTGCGGACGAAAGACAATATTTCTCATTGGCTTGGTGGTGTCAATGGTTGGTGGTATTGTTTGTGCCTCTACCCCCAATGCGACCGGCTTTATTGGCGGACAAGTCCTCCTCGGAATAGGAATAATCGTTCAGGAGCTCATGGCTATCGCAGTCGTTGGAGAAAGTGTTCCTACAGCCAAGCGTAGTCTATATGCAGCGATAATTCTCTGCGCCATCCTTCCTGTATGTACCATCCCCCACCTGAATTTCCCGAGGATTTAGAATCTTGATCCGAAGTCATGGCTGTTTGTGAAGTCTAGCGCTAACTTTCATGAAGTGGTCGCCAGCTTCTCTCTATGCGAGTTTTATTGCCGACTCTTCGTGGAGATGGATTGGCTGCGTGGTTGCGAGTTGGAATCTGTTGACTTTTGGAATTATCGCCACATTCTATCGACCTCCACCACGGATCAACTCTCTTGGCCTGACTAGAGGAGAGATGATCCGCCGGATTGATTTCTTCGGGGGCTTTTTAATCACTGTCGGGTTGCTGCTTTTCTTGATTGGAATCAACGGCAGCAACGCCCACGGCTGGAAATCTTCTTATGTCCTATCGTTTCTCATACTAGGGTTACTGATGGTGATAGGGTTTGGTATCTGGGAGATGTTCGCTCCATACCCCCTTTTCCCCAAACGAATCATCCACACGCCAAGGCCATTTTTCTGCATGTTGTATGTCATATTTGCGGCTGGAATCAATTTTGTCCCCCTTGTAGCTTTCTGGCCGATCGAGTCTGTTGCGGTGTTTCAATCCAATCGACACCAGACTGGGCTCAATTGCCTTCCGATTGGGATGTCCATCATCTCGGGAGCCATTCTATCAGCTGTGCTTCTGTCGCTCTTCAAGAAATCTGTGACCTATATCATGACAGTCTTTTGTGTTATTCAGACCGTCGGTGAGTTGTAGTCGTCTCGTTTGAACAATTGTGTCTTTCGCTGATGTTACCCTAGGATGTGCCTGTCTTGTTCTGATCGATGGTAACGATGTTCGCACTGCATTTGCTCCGATCGTTCTGGCCTTAATTGGAGTTGGTGGAGTTCTGGTTCCAAACCAGGTCATCATTACCGTCATCACGCCAGATGACTTGATTGCGTCAGTTGCAGCACTCACAATCGGCCTTCGAGCACAGGCACAAGTGATCGGGCTCGCGCTTTTCTACAATCGCTTCGTCTCCGAGGTGACGAAGAATGCTTTAGGAACGGTTGTTCCAGCAGTGATCGATCTCGGTGTATTCAATGTTCACGAGATTGAAGAGTTCGTGCGCGGACTCACGGCTCAACCCATTCGGGCCTGGGCTTCCCTGATCCCAGCACTTGCTGACCCGGTGAATGTGGAGTTTATCAGACAGGCCTCTGTCGCATGCTTCTTGAAATCTCTGAATAATGTTTACTTGATTACGATTGCTTTTGGGGCCACTGCTTGCATTGCTTCATTGTGTATTGGAAGTGTCACGGAGTATTTGGACAATCATGTTGCTGTTGTTTTGTAAGCGAGGCAGCGTGAGTGGATTTCGAGTATTCAAGAATGAGGTTAGCATCAACGACAGTCAAAGGCAATGAAGCAAATCACGGGCTCAAGAGACAAAATTGTTTTAGAGTGGCAAAATTGAAGGGCATGGAGGCTATATTATATCCCTTTGTGTTGCAAGTTCAGATTCTTGAAAGTGTGGCGGTATCTAACGGGCAGCGATGGCGAAAATGAAAAACAATTATTACGTGAGACTACTTTTGTTTTCGGACAATGCTAAACCTATTCTCACAAAGTCCTATGACAAATTAGGCGAACGGGCGTGAGGTATGTCTCCAGATCGCTGATGGAGGTCAGCAAAAATGAGCAAAGTAAGCTTGGTGCAAATTAATAGCCGAAGTCGCTCCCGTCAACACCCATCCATACCTACGTAAGGCATTGACTTGTGGTACTCACAGGCGAAAGCTGCTACAGCTACCCGTAAATTTTCCAAATAAATTTTCGTGAGATTATTTTAGAAAGTCGATGTTTGCTTTGCGAACCTCACACTTTTTGTCATTGGTGCGATTCAGTGGGTGAGAATATCCAGTAGCAGCAGCAAAGGGCCTCCGGAATACCGTGTCAGGTATCTTACCTAGACAGCCTTCATCAGCTTTCACTATCATGTACCCACAGAGGAGTCAGCTGTAATCCCTGTACTCACACTTGTGAACGCACGATTCTTAGAAGAAGGGGCGGAGCTGAAAGCCTATGTAAATAGTAAGTCTTACAAAAGTTCCGTTGCGATCAAAAAATTTGACCACAAGGCACAGCCAAAACTACTCTTTCTTGATTTATCTTCTGGGTCAAACTTCATCAGATATTCAAGCATGGAAAACATCCCGAGCTATGCCCTGAGCTGCCAAACTGCTCGAGCCGCTGACTACTATGGGCTCGGCGTCCGGCTGGGCATCTACTTCACTTGGCTGCAAACCTACATCGCTAACGCATTCCTGTCCTCTGAAATTTCTGGGGCTGCAGATACCAACACAATCTTCTTGCTAGTTCTATTGATTGCCATGATCAAATGCAGCAGTACCCATATGCTGGAGCAAATCGATGGCCTGATCCTCATGCATCTCAGCAGTGGATTCGTATTCGGCACTTTCAGCATTTGGGGTTATCGCACACGACACTACATAGAGAATGGACCAAAAGCAATACGATTCTTTGGTGGATTTGGTACGCACGCAAGACTTGTTGTCAGTCTTGCCGTCAGCATGTATGGTCTCTGGTACTGGTTATATGCTGTCACTGGTGGGCTGGTGGCGACGGGAAGTGTTAAAGAAAGTGGGGAATTGGCAGTCAATCCGCCCAACTCGCCAGAATGCGCCATTCTTTTTACTTTCATGTTTAGCAAAGTTCGAGCCGATGGTGGTATTCGCACTTTTTATATTCTGGTCTGCTCGGGCTGCATATTTTATTTCGGAACGATGCTCTTAGCATCTAGTATCGCTGGTTGGGCTAGATTGAACAAGGTGGTCAAGCTATACAAACAGCGACGATGGGCGGACACGACTCGGTTGAGACTTGCAACTGGATTGAAGTATCGAGAGTGAGTAGCGTAACCACAGTCAATTATAGTGTGATACTGATGTGCGCGATGCAGGCTCGAAATCCTCTTCAAGACTCTTCGCATCTTGAATTTCCTCTGGCTCATCTACTCGGCCCTCCTGATCGAATTCTCCTTGAACTTCAATAACGTTACTGCGGTTCTCAGGGGTAGGAATAATGGCAATGAACTGCACCTGCCAGCGCAACTGCTTCCACTGTTGATTGGCACATTCGGCCTGGTTCGGATCCTATACCTCGTGGTTCAGTCGAAAAGATCTCCCGAAGACATAGAGCCCGATCTACCAGACGCTTATTTTCCAAAACGATCGCGTACTCTGAGGGTTCGGAACTTGTTGCTTGCATTTTCGCCAGCGATGTCAAGAGACTCAACAACCACTATATATGATCCTGATGAGGTTGACGAATTGGAGAAACATCGACCGTGGCACGTTCGCTACCTTGTCGCTTGGCTGCCATGGCTTAGTCTACTGAGGAATTTCCAAGATCCCCCCAAGGTCATGAAGGGAAAGAGATTGGGCTATCAGAGCTACCAGAGTGGACAAGAGTATCAAATGGTTGATTTGGCGCAGCCGGCTAAGTTGGGGGAAAGAAAGCCCGGAACTGCCGATACTCCATAGAATCAAGACGACCTGGTCAGATTATGTGCTTGGAGTTCACATTGATCGACTCTGAGGATGCTTAAAGTAATAATTATTTTCTCTTTCTAAACAAGGATGATTTGGTGGTGTCCGTCAAAATAAGCGAATCCCTGGATTGTTCCTGGCACACGTCCGACAAAACATAGTTTTGACTGTTGAAGAGTTAAGGGTAATTGAGTATTAAAGTCTTGCGGATTCCCAGATCATTTGAGTGCGTTTAGCTGCTGTCAGAAAAAAAGAAACCTATTGGGCGACATGAGATCGTGTCAGGGGTACATAAATACCAGTGCGGGCTTCAAATGTATTATCTTGTGGAATTCTGCATAGCTAAGCGCATCTGGAACTGGAGCCATGGAGGTCTGCCATCTGAAAATGCATCCCGCTTCCCATTTTTCATTTTCGCCAAAAGTAAACAAATGTCAACCAAAGGCCCGTGCTAAGAAGCGACAGGCACTAGTGCACCGCAGAGGCTTACAAGTATTTCCAGCGACACCTAATTTACAAAGCCGAGACTCATAACGCATCAGCAACATCTTCGTAGATGAGGGTGCTACTGAGTATCCTCAAAGCTCTCGTGTACCGATGTACTCTGAACCTCCCGATATCTTCCAAGAGATGAACGAACTGCAGAAGTATCCTCTGCGCAGACTGGTATCCATTGAAATGAGCCACTCCAGAGAGACTTATGGGGCGACCATGCCTGATGAACTCTATTGCGGGATCATCACGGTAACCGCTGTGTTAATCTCGTGTGACAACCCCTCTCTCCCAACGACCTTCCAATCAACATTGTCCAGGAGTTCAAATGGGGCAATCTCAAGATTGACAGTCTCTACTGGCACCATGAGGATATAGAAAGAGAGTATCAAAGCAGATATGAACAAGCCGTTGGATGCATGAAAAGGGTCTCCATCAGATGCTCTTCGATCGGACATGATCCTGTACATCTGCGCCGCATGGAGGATTGCCCTTCTAGCTCCTGTTGTTTGGGTCCATGTTGCAATATTACTCAAAGCTTCCCTCGCAGGACATGCACCAGCACAGCCAGCGCCGAGTTCGAAAAGGCGGATATCCGCTGTGAGCATGATGCACGTGCTATGCCACATGGCCATACAATTCGGATTATTCAAGCCCATCATGTCTCCATAAGATTCGAGAACTTCGACAACCAGATGCCGAGTGATGTTTCCCTGTAAATCCGTGGCGAAAGTTTCCCATGGAACGAACGACTTCTGTACCGTGTTTGGGTTGCTGTTTGATAGCAGTCGATGGTAGTCGTCTGAGATCCGAAGACGAATGGTGGATAGGACTCCATGCATCCCTAGCATGTCCATCGGCCACGCTGTCCGAGGGATATCTACATGAAGGGAAGATAGTTTCATCGCTGGCATGAATAAGAGATGTCCTTTGGCCTGCAACTCAAGCCATTTTTCTGCAGACTTAGCTTCGAAAAGAGATAGACTACAGGGCAAGAGCCACTGCATGTTGGTGGTTCGCAGTAATGGGCAAGTGGTTTGGAGTGCGGCGAACCAAGAGTCGACGAGAAGTATTGTAACTATTAGCCTGCGACAAGTTAGAATTGACTGCATTCGCAAGGTCGCTCCAATATTTCTTTGTAACTTGCCGCTTCGTAGACTCTATTCTACTCCAGGCTTTCCACCGCGATTCTATGTCTTCGAATGAGTTCAGCACGCTCTCGTCGAGTTTGGGACCATTTTCCGCGGCGAACAGCCCCTGCTCTTGAGCTTGCTACAGAAAATAATGATTAATGTGTCCTTCAGCGATTTCATAAACATACTGTGAGCAACTGGACGTAAAGTCTCTGGGATCTAGGCTGATCGGCTCGTTCCTACAAGGTGGGTAGTCGAGTGTCACATGGTTCTTTGTTTTGAGATTGGTTGTTACCCCGAGGATCTCTGCTAGACATATGAGAAGCATACCGCATGCCATTGTTTTCACATAGGTGTGAGTAGACCGCCGGGAATCTCGCGAGTAGCAGCTTATCTGAGCTTCAACAATATCCATGGTGGCCTAATGAAGTTGAGTATGTGATTGTCCCACAAGTGTTGGGAGGCAACGAAAATTAGAACACTGTCCCTTTCCGTGTTATTACTTACATCAAATGCTTGTTGGACGAAGATCTTGGCTCCGTGGGTATTTATCAACGTCAACCCAATGAGACACATTGTGAATAAAGTCGGTTCGTCGAACACTTTCGGGTCGAAAGTTGGAATGTGGATGAATGGGAGGAGTGGATGAAAGTGCCGGAAGTAGAGATCCAAAGCCATGTCCAGAATTTCCACAGGAGGAAACTTAGGCTCAAGAAGGGTATCATGGCGGTCCTCTGACTGTGCGCTCTGCATGATACCTCCAGGGTTTCCCCGAGAGGACGGTGGAGAGAGAGCTTGTGCGTGATGTGCTTTGTTGAACATATTCTCTAATCTTTCCCCACAAGATGACTCTAGACCTCTCCTAGAATTATATTGTGGGCGAGACGGCGAAAGCCTTCGGGTGGTGGTTGCGTCGTCCAAGCATCCTTGCCCTGCTAGAACGTTGTCTGACGAGACCAGAGACACATCTTTCCACAATGAATGCATGACGCGCCTGTGATTTCCGGAGTTATGAAACCAGCACTTCTCCACCCTTTCGAACCGATCATCTGGAATATCGCGACCTGTGGAGCCCGAGGATCCCAGGCTGATCGAACGTAATCGTGCATTTCCTCGCTCAGAGGGGACTCCAGGAGTCGAAATCAGAAAGCCAGATTGGTCAACATAGGATTGTGAGAGGCTACTAGAATTCAACTGGCTGAACCAGGTCTCGAAATCGTTTGTCAAGATCATATCTTCAGGACCAGCATTGAAATTTGCGAAGCCATGAGATTCATTCTCCTGCGGTATTTGTATGTTTTCCCTGACTGGAAGGGTATCCGAGTCCAAGAAAGTTCCATTGCTAGAACTTGTAAAATCAACGGTGCTTGCTCGGAAATCAAAAAGGTCAGTGGAAGTTGCTAGACTTCTCTGGGCTGAAGTTTCAGAAATTACTGGCCGATTTTTCTCGCGGTAACTCCAATTTCCTCTCCTTTGACTTGCCGGGGAATTTGATATATCTGGATCCATCTCCAGGTCCATTTCGGCTCTCAACCACAGATCGTGATTGATATTCGATGTCAAGTGGGGTATTTCGGAGGTTGCAGTTGGGATAGATGTTCGCTGCACTGGTGATTGGCTATTTTGTGATGTTCCTTGCGGCTGATCTGTTGAATTTTCAGATTGTGGCGTATGCCTATTGCGACCTAAGTATCGTTGTATATTACCAGCTCCAACAACGGGGTCATGATTCGATGCCGGTGATATCTCTTCGGTTTCATGGCCATTAGACGCACCGTTCTCACTGAACGATGAGCTGTTTTCCTTATCTGCCTCGACTAGTTTGGATTGATGACCTTTCTGGTGGCGGCACAGTACATCACTGCGAAATAAATTAATTAGTTCTTGCTTGCTGTTCAAGCCCCCAGATGAAAGGAGGTTTTCTTACCTTCGGGAGAAGCGCTTTGAGCATTGAGTGCACTTGAAAGGCTTCTCTCCCGTATCTACGACTTGTCAATAATTACAGGTCGAGGTCAAACCCGCGAGATTCACTCACGAGAGCGTTCATGGCGCTTGAGGTGTTCGACCTTGCGGAACCGGCGACTGCAATAGTTGCATTTCCTTTGCGGAACCGCATCTGGCGCCGATGTCTCTGTAGTTGCTATCATTTAAACAATACTCCTGGCCATGTAGACGTCTACTGTTGTCATACAGTAATTACGGCGAAAAGTTTCGAAGCAGCGCAGTGAAGAGCTTCCCAGCTTCTCGGCGTCTGGGGTAAAGAGGGGTTCTCGGCTTCCCTATGGCGGGGTGCACTAGGACGCTGCCGTGCATTCTCACGCATTACAGCTGCCCAGTAAGGAGCATGCAAACCCAAAAGTTAAAGTTTTTGACTTTCGACTGGCAATGCAGAATCACTAGCTGGCAATGTACTTTGTGGGGCCCCATAGTGGCACCTTTTGCTCCATTATCACCTTCGTGGATGCCACTGTATGGGCCATGGGTCAGCACTTGCTCCTGGCATAAAAGATGCAATTCATTGTGGGAGCTGAACTGTATGTAGAGGTCGTACAATCCACATTTGGTTGTGGTGTCCTAGTTTGACTCTGCCCGCAATACATATACATATTCAACCTCTCGCTCTTCCTTGCCGTTTGTCTAAGTGCTCCCTACTAGTGTATCAAACAACCCACCAAAATGGTTTCCATCAAGGACCTTTCTACTCTGGACGATGAGGATTTAATTCTTCCCCCTGACGTGGATGCTAGTACTTTGAAGTCTGCATTTGAGGAGTTGAGCGGCATCGTTGGCCCCGAAAATATCGACATCTTGACCAAGGAGCATATGATGCCAGATGAAGAAGGTCACTATTTCAATCTTCCCCGCGAGCACGACCTGTTTTATGTCCTCGAGAAGGACACGTTCCTAGCCAGTGCGGTGGTATCGCCAAAGAACACTGAAGAAGTCTCGGCAATCGTTAAGCTGGCAAACAAAGTCCTGCTTCCCTTGTGGCCGATCTCTCGAGGCCGAAATCTTGGTACGTAACAATTCATCAGGAATATCCCGACAGATTGCTAAATACCCGTGGCAGGCTATGGAGGAGCTGCACCCCGCCTTCGAGGAAGTGTCGTGTTGGACATGGGAAAACAAATGAACCGTGTTTTGGAGGTAGACGGGGAAACCGCAACATGCCTTCTCGAGCCAGGAGTATCATACTTTGATCTCTACAACCATCTCCATAACAATGGCTACAAACATCTCTGGATAGATAATCCTGACCTAGGTCCGTGATGTACGATCAGACGCTCTCCTCCACTGACTGACATGCGCTCCAAATTTAGGTGGGGGTTCAGTCGTTGGCAACGCACTCGACCGCGGTGCTGGATATACCCCATACGGCGAGCATTTTTCGATGCATTGTGGCATGGAAGTTGTGCTACCAACTGGCGAAGTCACTCGAACTGGGATGGGAGCTTTGCCGGGCAACAACACATGGCAGGCATTTCAATATGGTACGTCGACACAACTCACAAGCGAGAACAGATTGATATATTACAGAACTAATTCACCAGGCTGGCAGGTTATGGACCTTATCCCGACGGCATCTTCACCCAATCAAATTTTGGAATTGTGACAAAGATGGGTTTCTGGCTGATGCCAGATCCGGGAGTACTACAGCCCTATTCACTTCGTCTTTAATCGCTGACTTGAGACTCAAGGGCTATCAATCCTACCTTTTCAGTTTCCCCAAGGATGCTGATTTACCAGCTATCGTCGAGATAGTCCGTGTGCTGCGGCTCAAAATGATAATCCAAAATGCACCGACAATCAGGAACACCCTCATCGATGCCGCAGTTCTGGGACCGAAATCCAAATACACTTCGAAGACTGGCGTCTTGAGTGACGAAGATATCGATCAAATTTCCAAAGAGATTGGAGTTGGGCGATGGAATGTTTACGGCGCTATGTATGGACCGAAGGAGCTGCGAGATATTCAGTGGGGAGCCATCAAGACGGCATTCCTAACCATTCCAGGAGTAAATCTTCAATTCTTTACTTTCTCTCAGTCTTGCCAGTCTTCGTCGGAAATAATCTAACTGCTTACCAGGCCGTCTACACCTTTCCAGAAGATGTGGAGAAGGGAGCCGAACCAAAAGTCATCCACATGCGCGCAGACACTTTGAAGGGCTTGCCAAATACCTATGAGCTTGGCTGGCTGAACTGGACAGGACCAAAAGGATCTCTGTTGGGATTCTCACCTATATCCCCCACTACTGGGCCTGATGCAATCAAACAGTACGACATGGTCAAACGAAGATTCTCTGAATTTGGTTTTGATTATATTGGCACTTTTATTGTTGGCTGGCGAGAACTTCATCACATTGGTCAGTTTCTTCATCTTCAAATCTCACCGGTTCTTACTAAATTACGTTTTCAGTCTGCCTCACATTCGATAAAACGGATCACGACTCCCGCCGTAGAGCACATCGGTGCATTGAACTACTCATAGACGATGCTGCAAAAGAGGTTTGTTGCGATCCTCGCCCTCGGATCATGATACTCGGCTAAACTTCAACTAGGGATATGGCGAGTACAGAACCCATCTGTGCTTCATGGACCAAATTGCAAGCGTTTACAACTGGAATGGAAATTCATCTCTGCGATTCAATGAGACTCTGAAGGACTCGCTGGATCCCAATGGTATTCTTGCCCCTGGTAAGAGCGGGATTTGGCCGAAGCGTTTGCGTGGTAGGGGGTTTGAGATTCAACGAACTCAGAAGTATGAGGACAGTGAAGGCAACAATGTGGTGTCGACAAACTCATCGGAGAATGTTGAAGGATCAAAGCTTTGAAGTGCTTCTGATTTGATTTATGAATCTCATGTTGTTAATGACCCTTTGCAATGAAATTCTATCTGATGATTATTTTCAGTACCAATTTCTTTTCCTTTCACCATGGTGAAAATCATCCACACTGTGCATTACCTCAGGCTCAGCACACCAAAATAAACCTACTAAATTTACTTCTAAGGTCTCTTTTAATCATGGTTTAGCTCGGAGCAAGTTTTACCACAGGCTGCAACATAGTTAGCCTCGCAATGTAGTTTTCTTTCCCAGAAACGCATGCTCAACTGTTCACTAACCAAGGTCGAAACACCAAAATATATATGCTCTACATCAGAGGCCACTATTGAGTAGGTTGGAGATAGAAACGACGTTGTTTACTGTAGCTATTATTCGCCAGCATCAGTGCCATATCTTCTTACAGCAACAGTTGTCCCCGCTACAGTATTCTCGCTACCCCGCGTTCCTCCACACGCACCCCCCTCCACATTCTCCTCCACATGTTCCTCCACATCCACATCATCCACATCGGAGATATTGCCCCACAAGAGACTTTCGGGCATGATTTACGATCAATACGATACGCCACCACCTATTGCCATCCATTGCACCACCATACGGGTTTTCGAACTTGTTTTTGTTATGTGTCCAAGTGCCGTGATGCCAAACCTCGAAAAAAAAATTTTGAGTGATCGTGAGTGTCCTTCAAATGGCATTGTGTTTACAAAGCTACTTCTGAGACAGCATCAAACCGATCTGGGGTTGACTTTGAGTTTACTGTGAGGGGGGAATAGGGGTTAATTTAGGTAGAGGGGGAGCGGAGTTTAATTCACGAAGAAGGTTCATTAGTAGAATATGTCTTGGGTGAGACGGACGAAAGTTGCCCAGCCTGGTCAAACTTTCCATGGGTGTGATTTTCATTTGTTCTGACTCCTTGGTGGCGTCAGGAAAACCTAGGTTGGAGATAGCGGTAATCTCAGAAAAGGACACTTTGGTCGTTTCGTCACTTCGTCAGCCACAGCGTCTCGACCAATGCTCAGTTCGTGCAAATGACATTTACTTTTCAGAACATAACTCAAACCATATGATTTTCCATCTAAAAATCCCATTGAACCTCTGCAACTACACTGACTATGACAGACAAAAACTGGACCCAGCCCAAACAACGTCTATTTCCTTCCCACTGCTTGGGATAAAGTCACTCAAACACCGTCAGTCAAGAACTGCTCAACAGTCACCTTCGTCTCTCCCTCCCACTTCCGCAGTCTCTCAGTCGCAGCATCCGCCTCCTCCATGATAATTTTACGAATACCCACTGACCTCGGTTCAAATCGAGCCTTGAAAGGTTGCGGGCGTGTGTTTTCCGCGTCAGTGAAAGCGAAGATATCTGGATACTCCTCCTCCCCCTGAGAACCAATCAGTCACTTCATCCATTTCAAGAAGTATAAGATTCTGTACTAACCTGCTCATTTAATCCTGGCTTGATATTAAATGCCCACAGCAATTTAACAATGACCATCGAAATCCCCTGTTCGGCAAGTGGCTGACCACTACAAATCCGACGTCCCCATCCGAAAGCATTGTGGCCCCGAGCATTCGGATAAGACAAGCGCTCTTTATTCATGTAGCGATCAGGATTGAAACGATCTGGTTCAGGGAAATCCCTAGGATTCCGATGGATAGCCCAGAGATTACCATGAATAGCAATATCCTTAGGAATCAGCAAGCCCTTGTAAACATCATCCTAAATAAGAGCGTGAGGTAGCCCCCCAAAAATAGTGACGCTCCTCCACCAAAGTGTCTCCTTGAAGATCGCCGCACAGTACGGGAGTTTCTCGATATCGTCCCAAGTAGGCACACGGTCCATTCCTACGACAGAATCGAGCTCTTCGTGCGCTTTCTTCTGCACTTCAGGGTGTGTGACGAGACCGAGGATACCGCTGAGAGTTGTTCCAGAGGTTGTATCGACACCGCCTCTAATGAGATTCGCAGTCATCTCCGAAATGTCATCTTTGGCGATGTTCATCTCAATCCGATGGCAATTGAGGAATTTCGCAAAGTTAGGCTCAGCTGCTTCTGCGCCTTCTTCGGTCAGAGCAAACCAGTATCGACGCAGAGCAGCACCCATGGTTCGGAGAGTCGTCGGAAGTGGATACAGCCATGGCGGGAGATGTTGCAGTTCTGGGATAGCTTCCATCCAATAAGCGCCTGGAACTTGCATATATGTCACGGTTTCCATCATTTGAAGAGCTAGTCCAACGATGTAGTCGTTCTTTTTTGCGATTCGGCGACCCCAGCCGAGGATGGAAACGATGGAGCATGAGAATCGCTCAATAGATAGGGAGAAGTCTTCAGAGGAAGTAGCGAGGTCGCTGATGAGAATAGAGATCTCGTCATTTTGAAATTCTCTGTATTTTCGGACTGCTTGTGAGCCTACTGCTCCATGCTGTGAAGTGATGTCAGTATATTTTGCCTCACACTCGGACCACACAAGGAGACACGTACCATCATCTTCCGATGTAGTCTCCAATGGTCATTGTACTTCAGAAGGACTTGGTTGTTTCTGCCGATACCAGTAACATCTCCCATGACGACTTGTCTTGGTCTAGAGGAATAGATGTTGGCTTTCTTCTCGAACAAGTCGGCTGCCACCCAAGCATCGTTGATGAAGATGTTCGGGACGCGTCCAATCCAGATAGTCAACATCCCGCTTCCATACTTCTCGCCCCAATATTCGAAATCCCTCCATGGTTTGGACTTGGGAAGTGACAGCATGTTACCGACGATTGGTAGAGGGAAAGGGCCAGGTGGAAGTTTGCGTCGGAGAAGGAGCATGGATGCATAGCTGTACAAGACACCGATGACGGATGCGATGGCAATGCATATGAGCACTTTAAGGAGAATAGACAAAACGTCGTTTGGAAGGGCTTTAGTAAACATGATGGGTATGGTATGTCGTTTGATATCAGTGAATGAAAGGGGTGTTCGTTCAGAATGAACTTCTGTCAGGACTCAAACTCCAGGCACTTCCAATGGATATATAAATCAAGCATAGTTATGCCAGATAAGCTGTATTTTCATACTGTATTGCCAATTCCCAACTAAATTGTGGAGGAGGGTCAAACGCGGGTGGCATCTCTGATTGAGGGGAAATGCGGAGGTGGTCCTCCACAACTCGATTTTGTATCTGATGCATTGTTTGATCTCGTTACCGAAAAATGTCAGGAGCCCCTCGCTAACACTACAGGGAATAAGGGGGCAAAACTTGACGCGGGAGAGGATTTCTTCGAAAGCGGGCTAAGAGGAAGGAAGTATAGGGAGTACTGCTTGCGAACGGAGGGAAACAAGCCTGGAAAAGAACGAATCGGGGAATAGACATTAGAATCTTCGCAAGAGCCAACGTTTGGCTCATATTACATTAATAGCTGTACAGAATTTCCACCACAAGTCAAACTATCCACTAAGCCATCCCATGAGAGCATCATGGAAGCGATCAGGGGCTTGAATCTGTGGTGCGTGGCCCAGATCAGGAAACATGACGAGCGTGGAGCCAGGGATTGCGGCAGCAGTTTGAGGTCCCAGAACCTCATAATGTCCAAGTTTTGCCTGGACATCCGGAGGAGACCATTGCTTTCCGATAGCAGTGTTATCCTTGGCACCGATCAAGAGCAACGTCTTTGGTTTCACGAGAGGAAATTCGTAGACAACTGGCTGAGTGAGGACCATGTCCACGATCAAAGCTTGATTCCAGGTGAACTTGTCGGCTCTGCTTCCTGTGTAGATGTTCACCAACATGTTGACCCAGGTGTCGTAGCTGGCATCCCAAGTACCGACGTAATAAGTAGCTTGCTCGTAGCCCCGAATCGAGCCGTAAGTGCTGGACTTCTCTTGAGCCCAAGTGACGTCCGTGTCAATATAGGGAACGCCTAGAGCCTTCCAATCTTCCAACCCAATGGGATTTGTCAGAACCAATTCTGTCACATTTGCTGGATACATGAGAGAAAATCTCGTGGCTAACATTCCACCCATTGAATGGCCGATGACGGTGGCTTTTGAGATCCCAAGTTTAGCGAGAAGTCGGTAGGTATTTGCAGCAAGCTGCTGGAGACTAAACTGATAGCGATCCGGCTTCTGCGATTTACAAAATCCGATTTGGTCGGGTAGAATCACTCGGTATCCGGCTTTTGCGAGAACAACAGCAGTGGCTGACCAGGTCGGGCCGCAGAAGTTCTTCCCGTGGAGAAGGACGGCAGTTTTCCCATTCGCAGGTCCGGTTGGTGCAACATCCATGAATGCCATCTCCAGAGTTTGGGCTTTCTGGGTTGTGAACTGGAACAGTTTGACCGGCCATGGATAGGTGAAATTGGATCCGTTGAGATCGTCAGGAATGTGATGCTCCTTGATGAAGTCTGGGGAAGTGGCATATACGCATTCGAGGAGCGCAATGCTCAGGACAACGGCGCATTGTAGCAACTTCATTTTTCCGATAGAATGTCGATTGGCGAGTTTCTGTATATATTAGAACGGTGTAATTAGTTCTAGAATAAGGACCGATTTACCCAGTGTCTTAGAATTACCCAACCGATCAAATATCCGGGAAGGACGGGTGTAAACAACCGAAGGAGGACCAACTCTCTGAACGAACTCAATCAACAATTGAGTTTCTTTTCAGAACTCGCTTTGATGCAGGACAACCAATATGACCTGGCAATGGAAATTAGGGAGGGAGAGAGGACGAAAGTCTTTTTCACAAAAAGAAAATAAGATGAGGTAAGAGACGTATTTATTCCGCAGCTTGGCAATAGGTGCGGGGCAACATCATCCTGCTGCCAGGATGCATATATCGCGGGCCAAGCTGTCGGTCACCAATGAAAACCTAAGTTCATAGACGAAGGCGGGAGGACCTGGATCTGCATTTATTGTTCCTCATCGAGAAAGGAAGGTTGCGTAGACGAGCCAGGGGGCTTGAAGAATCCTCGGTGTTGGTACAGGAAGAGGAGAGGGGAGGCTGCGGAACCGAGCAAGCCCAACCCACCTACGGGACATCGATTCCGAGCATCCCATTGCACCCATCCACTAAAACCTCACCACACTTCCACGCCTCCGTCCATGCATATTCTGTGGCTTATGCCCCGGGCGTGTCTTCTTATTTTCAATGTTTTCCAAGAACGATATCCTAAGTTGATCGTATTCCGATGAGCTATCACTTCTTAATTCAGGTATCGTTACCTAGGTAATTTGACTTGCTCACACGCTTACGGGCCAAGAGAGAGTTTGGACGCAGGAGACTGCTCTTTGGGAAGGTGGCAGGATTTGGCCCCTGAGTGAGATATGCAGGCATTCACCCATAGGCCGAACCACCCGAAATCACCTTGGCAGAGCTGGGGCATGGGCGGGATGAAAAGCATCGTCTCCAGGATTCGGTCCTAGTTTTATCCCCCCACGTAGTCGGTCTCTTCAAACAGTTTCGATGAGTCCAAGTTTGTCTTGAGAATTACACTTATTGAGCGGGCTTTCAATCAAAGGAGAGCAAGTTTACTGCTATTCAAATGCAATCCTGTCGAGTGCAACATAGCTGTTACAGATTCCGAGCTACTGTTCTTGGGAGACGAGTGAATAGCTTGATAAAGATATACTTTGTCTTCCCCGTGTGACAGGTCCGAAGTAAGATTCTCGCATAGCCAAGATGACAGGGAAAACACTTCTGTTCCTGCCTCTGGTTAAAACAAAGCCTTGTCTTCCGGGTCTATCCCGTCGTCGCGTGGGTGTGGTAGCACCTGAGGCTGGGGTAAGTACTCGTACCGAAGTACCGGACGTTATATGGGCTCACCTGCCACTCAGCCATCCTCCTGGTGGGTCTCCTTCGCTTGGTGTTATTCTGGAGAACATTTGTATTTTGATTGAATCTACATTGCAAAAAATCTGAGGTCAAGAATTATGGCGGCGGGTGGGAACTTGCCTGGAGAGAGCAATGCTCTCCAAGTCCAAATTCCTTGCATCGTGTTCTTTATTCTTACACCGATCTTCGTGGCCATCAGGATATGGTCTCGGGTTGAGATGCGAGCTGGGTTGAAATGGGACGACTGGACCATCATTGTCTCTTTTGTAAGTCTAACTTCACTGCTATGTCAAAATCTGCTGAGCTGACTCGATCAGATCTTTTCTATGACCGTCTCTATCTTGATTATGGTATCATGCCACTACGGTTTTGGCCAGCACATCAGGAACCTGACGCCTTACAACAAAAAGATGACTTTGCAGGTGTGTGGTCATGTACTTCATCCGTTAAACTATTGCTAATGGGAACAGACCTTCTGGATAGCCCAGGGATTCTATAAACTGACAATAAACCTGACCAAAGCATCAATCCTGCTGCTCTATCTCCGGATCTTCGTGCAGAGACCATTCCGAATCCTTTGCTATGCAATGCTGGGAATTGTCCTAAGCTATATGGTTGCGACATGGTTTGCAACCATCTTCCAATGCACACCAATACCTCGAGCATGGAATAAGACCATCCCGGGAACGTGTATTGATATTACCAAGAATTGGTACGCCAATGCAGGGTTCTCGATTGCGACGGATGTGATTATTTTGGTACTCCCAATGCCGATCTTGTACACCTCTCGACTACCTCCGAATCAGAAGAGAGCTTTGATGTTTGTCTTTGCCTTGGGCGCGTTGTTAGTATCCATTTCTGATATGCTACAGTGGGAGATGGCTGACAAGTAGTGAAGTGTTGTCGTGACCAGCATCTTCCGAATGCAAACTCTCGATTTCTCTACCAAAACACCAGATATGACTTGTGAGTGTTCAGTCTTCATACAATAGAGCCGCCTTCTAACCTATTTCCAGATGACATTCTATCTTCCCTCTGGACGATGATCGAGCCAAACGTCGGCATCATCTGCGCATGTTTACCCATGTGCCGCCTTCCTCTCACCATACTCTTCCCAAGCATCTTCCCACCAAAGACCACGAACAGCACATCCTACTCCTCAGGGCCCCGCTCTAACAATGGCACATACGGGCATGCTGGTACAGGGAAGAATGAATGGACACCTTCTCGAGGTGGGGGCAACGACGAACGAGCGATCAATTTGACGAGTGTTTCCAGAGGATTGGGTGATGATACCAGCGAGGAGTTCATAATGCATAACAAGGATACTGGAACCAATGACTATGATGCGAAGAAGATTCATAAGGTCACGAATTATATGGTGACTTACGAGGATGATAATGACAGTACGATTGGGAGGGCGAAGGCTCAACAAGAGGAGCTTAAGGTGTAAGATAATATGGTGAACTCCTCAAATTGTTCTACGGCTGGTGAATACTTTTTTTTGTAAGGAAAAGGAGAACCTTGGGAAATGTAGGAATATTGGGAATCAAAAAAGCGTTCTTGGATTTACAGCCTTTTCCATGAGTGTGCTGCCTAGCCATCTGACTGACTAAGCTACAGGCGGACGACGAGTGACTTTTAGCTGCCAAGCCCACAAGTACCTCTCTCCACACATTCCTCCAACCTCGACCTCTACTTTCCTTCTACATCTATATTCTTTGCTCTTTCTGAATACCATCCATGGAATCGCTCGATGACAACGAAAGCTATCAAGATGCGGCAATCCGCAAAGAATACGAATCCTTCAAGGCTGAACTCTCAAAATCATACTCAGCTGTAAAAGATGCATACACCGTCCCGTCGCCTGGCCAGCCTGACCATATTCCTCCAATGCTCGCCCAGCTCTTCGAAGAATTAAATGATCCAACTCGGCTGCATCGGATGGCAACTTTTGGAGCTGAACGGCAATACCTCGAGGGGGTGCACGAGCGATACTTCAAAGACGAGGCTGCGACCTCCAATGTCGAGCACGTGGCTGCAATCGCATCCAGACTTGCAGATCGAAAACAGTTATGCGATGTATGCATGAAAGTCGCAAAGAAGATATCAAATATCCTAGTCCTCTTCAACAGCGGAATAGATTGGGAGCTGTACCTAGATGGGTATTGGCCTCCGCGACCTCTACCCCGAGATGGGAATCGAGACCAGTATATCGTTGGGAATCGATTTATCCCACCAGAGTGCATTCGACCGGGATCTATGCTTCCAACTAATGTCATGCAGCATCACCTGAAGGCGGAAAATCTCGTCAAATCTGCGGAAACTTGCCCTTTGTGTGAACTACTGCGTGTGGCTTATGTCATGGACTCGTTTCGAGAGCGTGGAGAGGAGGAAGCATTTGATCATTCAAGAGAACCGCTTGCAGAGATCTTTGCCGGAATCAGACGAGGCAAAGGAAGTGATTTGTTCCAGAAGATATCTCGCCAGCTTTCGCAAAGCCAAGACCCCGTGTACTTGATGCTCTGGAATGAGTCAAGTCAAGAAAAATCACCTTCCACTGGTGGATTCAAACTCAGTTATATTCGTTTACTATGGGAACGACCTAAAACGGAGGTCACCCCAAAAGAACGCAAGACTGTCTTCACGAGACTTCAGGTCTTCCACTCCCGAGGCATGTTCCCACCTTCCCGAAATTAAATGCCGGACACTCACAATTTAATAGATTCGGCTCCAAAATTGAATCCATTCATCTCACCACGTCAGCCTTTGTATGATTCTGGCTCCACGCAGGCATTCGAACTAATGAACGAATGGTTTAAAAATTGCAAGAGCAACCATCCGGTGTGCAGACAGACAATATCAGGTGAAGCCATGAGTGCTTTCGAACGGCACAGACTCCCAACTCGGCTACTGGACGTAGGTCCTGGTCCAAACGTCGAGCCCCGCTTGGTCGAGACGACAGGATATCCCGAAGGGCAGTGGGTTGCACTTAGCCACTGCTGGGGAGAAGTACAAAGCCACCCTCTAAAAACAACTAGAAATAAGCTAGCAGAGCGACTCGCTGGGATCCCACTATCTTCGATGCCGAAGTCTTTCATTGATGCGATCGCGGTGACGAAAGCGCTTGGTCTTCGGTACATCTGGATCGACTCCCTCTGTATCATTCAAGAGGACGAAGATGATTGGCTTGCCGAGTCGAAGACTATGGGAAGTGTGTACGAGAGAGCTGTTTTGACAATCGCTGCTTCTTCAGCTGAAGATTCCACCAAAGGACTGTTCATCCGGAGACCATACGCCGAGCTCAAAGTTCCTACTGTTCAGGTCCCATTCATGGGCACAAAGAGTCCAACGGGTGCCTCTGAGTCATTGGGGGAATACTCCATCGGCATAGAATGGAGGCAGGAGCCTTTCATGAAGGAACTAGATCCTATAGACACAGCCCTATCGAAACGAGGATGGGCAACCCAGGAATGGATTCTATCCCGTCGCATCATCCATTTCCTCGATCGTGGGATGGTTTGGGTTTGCAAGTCTCACGTAGAAACAGAGACGGGATATTTCATCGTTGGACGCGGTCTCCCCAGGAAAGAAATTAGCAACGAATGGGGCCAGCTTGTCCAAGAGCACTCTAACCGACTCTTTACATATGCAAGAGATCGCTTGGTATCCCTGGAGGGTCTTGCGAGCAAATACAGACATTTCAAACCTGTTGATGATTTCTATGCGTATGGAATCTGGGGTAGTGATATGCCGTTACATCTTCTGTGGAGTCCGAGAATGCTTGCATGGGAGGTGAACGACCAGCCGTCTTGGTCTTGGGTTTCATGTCCTCGCGAGATATGGTTCAGGATTCGACAGATAGCTACGCGTCATGATTGTGAATCTTTCACATCGCAATGCAGGATATTTGGGGTGGATCAGAAGACAGGTGCGCTGAAATTGAACGCACGGAAGAAGGAGATCAAGGGAAATTTGACGCTGAAGTTCGACCTGGAAGACAAACACATTTCCATACGAGAACGAGCAAATCATCAAACTGGATATTACATCACGATATCGGACACAGATACAAAGCCGTTCGGCTGGGCTGTGTTTGATGACGGTGAGCGCGGAGGTTCCACATTGAAAGCTCGAGAAGATCAACGTATCTTCTTTCTCTACCTGAGTGATGTTGAGTTCTCGGCACCTCCGTGCTTCGAATCTTACGGACTACTGCTATCGAAAGCACAGGCCGGGAAGGAAGAATTTGTGAGGATCGGAGTTGCGGCAATTTCCAGAAATGGTTGGATTAAAGACCAACCAGAAGTTGACGTGGATATAATTTGAACCTTCAAGGTCGAAAGAGTAGTAACGACGAAACTTCGCAAAAGAACGATGAGAAATATTGGAGAAAACGACACAAGGTGGAATATATGCTTCTCTGTCCTATGCTAACACAGTCGTTAATCCCTTGCAGTTGGACACTACTCCGAGTACTCGGCAGCTCTGCGCTGCTTGCCCGAGATCAGATATATCGCAGCCCGCATCTCCAAAAGTGGATCATCTGATGGCCCAACACCCTCCACGCGTGGAATGGGATCAAAGATGATATACTTCTGCTCCTTCAAGTTCTCTGGGACAATAGCATCCAGCGTAAACTTTCCAAGCTCCACAACCGGCCTGTCTGCTGGCCAATGAACTGTAGCATCATCCGTCACATCGCCTTCAGCAGCAACTTGCGCAACAAGCTTGAATCCAATCGGGGCCTTGACAACACGTTCCTTGAGCTCGTCTTGAAGATAGTTGGGCCCCTTCTCCTTCACAACCTCAGCATCGAGACTCTGCACGCCCGCATCAGGAATGAAATGGTAGCGAATGAAAGTCTCCTTCCCAGCAGCGTCGATAAGCTTGAAAGCCGTGACACTGAAGTACTCCAACGTCGCGAAGCTGACAGGCGGTGGTTTAGGAGCTTGCACAAACGCCATTGCGGGTGGATGCGATCCGAGGAATTCTCCAACCGTCCCGCCCATTAGGCTCTGGAGGAACTCGAGGAATTCAGCTCCCGTGCGCGTGGGGAAGAACGGTACGGAGTGGCTGATGACATCGGTGTGCTTGCGGTCTCCGAGGTGGAATCGGATGGCTATCCCTCGTGGGTCGCCGTTGGGATCGGTGTCTGGGATGTTAGGGATTCCGGTGGAGTTGGAGAAGCGGACCCAGACTGGTGTGCTGGGGTTGTTGAAGTGTGGTGCTGTGGTGAGTTTCTTGACTTCTTCTGAAGGGGTGAATGTTCCGCTGTAGATTTGTCCTTTGGCGTGTGCTAAGGATACTTGTTAGATGGTAGTTTTAGGAGTTTAACTCGTGGAGCTCACCTGGTCGATAACCTGGATGCTTGCCAAAGACTGCTTGAAATCCCGCTACCACATCGGCAGCTGTCTTCATCAACACTTCATCACTTGGGAAAGGCATCTTTGATTACTTTAGCGTGGGTTTTCGATTAGATGTCAAACAAGTCCAGTATGCAAAGAATGTTTGACGGAAAGTGTTTGGACTTTATATAGCTTTACCCATGGAGCCTTGTCTCTATAACTCAAATACTTACTACGCATCCAACACAACGGCCGAATTCGACCATTCTGTATCGCGGTTCGTCATCACTGCCCAAGTTCGCCAAAGCTATCATTGGGTGCTATCCTGACTGTACAACATCATTAATCAGCACTCCCGCATAACCGGACCAATTTCTAAGCCTGGCGACCAATTGCACCACCGAGAACTGGAATGACCCCTCAGACGCATATGCATTGTCGTATCTCCGTCGAATCATGAATGCTGGATTAGAATTCGCATGCCTAGGGGATAGCCTAATTCAAATTGTTATGCGGTTTGGGATATTTGATCAAATCCCTAATGGGGTATGAATGGATCCGCTCGTGGATTTCGGCACGACATGCGAACGATGGACTGTATGCTTGCATGCACCGTGTACTAGGGTGTCGCCGAGTATAAAGAGCCCAAAGCGGGGTTAACTATACTTTGCATGAGTCTGGACCGTAGCATGTGCATTATGACGGAGTGTTTCGATCGTGATAAGGTCAACAATTGTAGAATTAGTAGGTTAGGACCAGAAGGTGGGCAGGTCTGGGCAAAGAAATATGGGTTGCTTCTCTGACAGCGAACATGGGAATCGTAGGAAGTAAGTTTCTAAAAGTTATCTCTCATAAACACTCTCCACTGGATCAAAGAAGTAGTAACCATTTCAATGTAGATTGTAATGGCTATGTTAAAGATTCTAGGCCTTGATCGCTGGTCAAATTTCAGCGTCCTGCGGCAGCTCGCGAAACTTGGTTACAGCAGGCCACTCGCTTAATTTCAGGGGGCACTCGCTAAAAGGAACAATCCAACCTTCGATATCATCAAACATGTAAAACAAAACAAAGGAATTGCATGCTTGAGTGAGACTCAGCAAATATATTTCTCGGAATTTGAGACTTTTCTTGAATCTCGATTCCACCTTGTACCTCTCAAGTATACCAACAGCTGCAGAATGTTATGCCCCTAGATCGATTTCATTCTCTACTCCTGGGTCCACTTAATCAAAGAGAAGCCCACAACTGTATGAACCGAGATAGTACAGATTCCAAAGTGATGATACGTGTGCCCCTGAATTCGCACGGCTACGCGGCATGGTCAGCTTACATGCAGCAGGCAGGCCGGGCGATATTGTTCAGCCAAACCCTCAGCTATCTGGTTCCACTTCATATCCACGCTGACTGCGCTACTTCAAGCCTTGATCCTTGCCTTAGGCTCACGTCAGTTACGCCTCATTTTTGCTTAAGCTTGTCCCATCATTGAAGCTTGATCGTACCTACTTCCGTTGTTCGGAGGAAGTCAAGCGAAACACGTTATGACAGGATTGTGGCACGGGTGTTGTCACATCCCAGATGCCCTAAACGAGCCCAGAGCCTATGAAGGATGTCTTTGGCATAATTCCAAGCAACTCGTGCATCTCTTCTTCTTTGAGGAAGTTTTCTGAAACTCGCGCAAGAATCAGCGTATATGATATGTCAACAAAGAGGTTGCCAACATATCTCCTAGAGCCGGCTGGTGGGGTAATGGCGGGGTAATCAACCCCACTTCTCATCAGATTCGAATTGAAATGAATCCTAATGTATACAGCAAGCAAAGGCAAAATCGAATGAATTTTACCCAGGCATATCGAATCTTAAATGATTAATCAATTTTGCTATCATGGTGGCCTTTATCTTCAAGTACTTTTACCTAGGTAATACTCCCACCGAGGTGTGAAAGTCGCCGAAGCCTTCATCATGTGCTAGAGGATGTGTACAACCGAGTTGGGGAAGTTCCGTAGCACATAGCTTCAGCTCTCGTTCCTCCCCGAAGCATCTCTCTCCTGCTTCTTATAATTTTTCATTTCATAAGTTCTCTTCCTCAATTAATCAAAGCCTCCATCACTCGTCCACAATCATCTCGAACCATCTCGACTCAAAGTCACAATGTCCGATCGTCCTCTCCTGCCTAACGGCCTGCCCGACGTCCAACGTCTAATAACCAGCCACGACTCCTCCGGAAAAGCCATTTTCTCCAAAGACCTCCCTTCAGAATCATCGTTCCGTCAAGTCAGCCTCGGCGCCAATTTTTTCCTAGGGTACACTACGAAGGGGTTTCCGGTAGATATGAATGCGGAAAATGCGGACGCCGTGCCAAAGGATATCCAGAGCTACGAGAAGGATTTAAACGCTCCACCAGGGGGGTTGAGTATCACTAATGGTATGTTCTTCATGATGGCTTGGCTTGTACCTCAGGCAATTGGGACACGGGACTAACAGCTATGTGAATAGGTACCGCGCTCCGCTTCGTCGATTTCGCACCGTCCAAAGAACCTTACATGCATCGCACAGAGTCGATTGACTACGGTGTCGTTCTCGAAGGTGTCATGGAAATTATACTCGACTCGGGCGAGAAGAAGATAATGAGGAGGGGTGATGTGTGTGTCCAGAGAGGGACGATGCATGCATGGAAGAATATCACGGAGAACGAGGGGTGGGCTAGGATGCTGTTTACTTTAGTGGCTGCCGAGAAGGTTGTTATTGGAGGACAGGACTTGGGCGAGGATCTGCCTGGCAAGATCGGGGATAAGGGACCAGGCAATCATTGATGGGGATGGGAGAGTCCAATCATGTCAGATGGGAATCTTGTGGTATGTGGCTGTCTGATGGAAAAGCCACTCGTGACTGAAGACGTTCTAGATTTACTTTGAGTTTTGATAGGCTTTCAAACTTTAAGTGGCTGGACTTTCTGCATCCGCAGTACACAATGCCAGTTGTCTCGTTAGTGTGCTTCGTCTTTGATCTGCATGCTTCAGCTCTCCTTATCTGTACCGGTCACCAATGAGAGTCCCTCGCAGTATGCGCTCCGAAACTCTGTGGTCCATTGAGTTTCTACTGCCGATACTGCAGGAGAATCAAGTGTGGATGATCCCCATTCCCTCTCTCTGAATCTCATGGGCTAGGAAACTATGACACGATTTGATTGTAAACAGATTGCATTGCCCAACCCCCTCAAAAGCTAGCTAATGAAACAGAACGCAAACCAGACATTTCACCCAAAACAAATGAAACAGAAAATACCGCACCCTCCTTGAGATCACATATTCTTTACCAGTCTTTCTCGTGCTCCGCAGCGTTCTTATCAGCAGCGGCAGCCTCCGCGCCAAAATCCTCCTCCTTCAGTGGCTGCTCCAAGAACTGCAGGTCTTGAGCATCAGGGGCGGTATCTTCTTCCAAAGGTTCTTCATCCGCGGAGTCAAACTTGAGGCCATTAGAGTCGGTATTCTTGTCCCCCGAGATAGCATTGTTCCCGATAGGTATCACAGCGTCTGGACCATCACCATCCACCAAGACAAATTCATTAGCTTGCTTGAACTTAGGGGCAGGACGAGAGGCCATTCGGGCCGTGATGGTTGACCCCCTTGGCGGCGGGTTGAACTTGTACTTTGCCGTGGAAGTGAGAGTCTCGATTCCGCCGCCGTGGGGGATGAAGTACATGGGGAGGATCTTCCACCTCTTACCGCCCTCTTCGATATGACCCCACAGACAGAAGTCGTCACGAAAGATGGGCTTGATCATCTCGCCTCCTTTACCGCCTGGTGGGGTGTGCGAGGCAAAGCCAACGAGGAAAGCTTTCTGTCCTTGGTTGTACTTCGGTATGTCGCCCTCCTTAGCATCGCCGTCGATCATGAATGTCAACTTGTCGCCGGTGAACTTGGAGTCTTGCTAGAATGGCTTCTCTTGGAAGTTGATCTCTGAGACATAGTATGTTAGCCCAGGCTTCGAAACTTAATGTGGATAGATACTACTCACCAAGAAGACGTCCTTCGACAGTTGCATTGGAGAGAATGTTGTTTGGGAACTTCTGGGAGGATCGTGGATCAACGACATCGGCCATGAAGTCTGGTTGGGGATGAGCTCCAGGCTTCTTCTGCTTCTCAGATGCATAGTTGATCTTGCTCCAATGAGCGACGATGGTCCTCCAAGGGGTGGTGGGGGGTACTGTCCCTTGTGGATGGGGAGTGTCTTCGTGAATTGCCTAGATGACGGTCAAGGGCGCATCACCAGAGTCGAAAGGAAGAACCATTTTGCACGAGGGTTACTTTACTGATGTATGGTTTCAGAGTATTGGGCAAGTTGAAGACCTTGGATCAGCTTTTCTATGAAAAAACTAAGAGTATATATAGCCAGGGGAGACCAAGTCAACGCGCTAAGCTTGTACGACTTGCAACCACGGACAGTACTCATTCTAGAAATTCATAACCTATCAGGTATGCATATATTTGAAACACTGACTGCATATACTTCAGCCAGCCATTGCTAGGATCAGTTGCTCAAACTGATGAGGCTTGCATGCTCAACTTCAAAATGAAAGTGCAAAATCGAAGAGTGGAAATATGGGCTGATCTAGACCTATCGATCAAATATTGAGCATATTTTATTTCCAGTCATTTGGTTTACATAGTGGAAGTATTTGGAGACTCTAATAAGACACGTGGGAATTATCCAGTTCGGGCATCGGGAGTCAAGACAAAGTCAATACTGCTGGTCGCTAGAGAGTCTAGATTTCGTCAACGCTCGACGATAACACCACTCAAATTAAAGACATTGGCAAGATGAAATAAGTAGTTCAAGGTCAGAAGACACCACGCAGAGTATCAAGGCAAAGGGGCGGCGAATAGAACAACTACGGAGCAACAAAGGATCGCCTGTACCTGGTCCGGAGTTTGGCCCATGCATTTTACATGTCCGCCCTCTTTACGTTGCTGAAGTTCGATACTGGCAAAAGCCAATTCTCGTCGCCGGCCTATGGGATTTTGGAAAGACCAATGAGATCAGATCAGCATAAGCTTTTAGGCAAGCTTCACCCAAGCTTCACACAACCTTCTTTCAGCTCGCCTCCAATACAATTTCATAGGCCATTCTCACAGGGCTGGAGTTTACCCCGCCCCTTCCCGTGTCTGTCCGTCCCGACGGAGTATATGGCTTGTCTGGACGTCTGTCGATTGCTGTCTGGGCTTTTGGTGGCTGCTTAATTGATATCTCATTTGTCGGGATGGAGCTAATCAACAACTGGTCCTCATCCCGCTTCAAGCCCAAGTCAAATCCACAACCACTTCACTCTTATCGACAGAACTACAGAACAACAGATTTCACCAGATGTGTCAACAGCATCAAACTTCAGCTTCTTAAAGGCATTGCTCAACGCCAAAGGCAGCCACAAAGCTCAGAAGTTTGACCAGGCTCCCAGCAATAATGGATATCTCCGCACTTCAATCCTGGGAAGTGCCAAAGTAAGAAAGCGGCATGGAATTTTTTGGACGGGAAGCTATATGAAGACTGCTATTGACCTATAAAACATGTCCAATCAACCACATGTAATACACACTTCAGCCAGCTCCTGAAAGTGTGGACCTTTTTCTCAGTGAAATGGAACTTGCCGCAATGTTGACACAGCAATCGACATGATTAGCATGATATGATGCCGGTACTCTATCAGAAAGAAAAGACAAGCTGTGATCATACCCACGGCTAATTTTGTCGTTTTGGGTGTTGTCAGTACAGTCTGCGCTGGTACAAGTTGTCGGGGAGGTGAGAGATTAAGATCTCGGCCGAAGATCGAATTTGCCGATTTATAAGCGTTTTCTTGCTGAAATATGGTTTGGCGGAACCTCCCATGCTCTTGGGTTCTTCACATCTTTGAAAGTCAATAAAAAGTTTGAGTTTATCAGGCTCCTGGTCATCAATAATCACAGTTCCTGTTCTCACAGTGACACCTGATATGCCTTCACTTTAACGGCCCTGATTGGACAATTCTCAGTCTTGTACGATTGGATAAGTCTGCCTCGTCATGCCTGCGGCTTACAGGGCTTCCTAATCCGTCACCGAGTAAGGGTTTCAGGAGGGGATGACAGGCTTTAGCGAGAAGTGACCCCTGAACGGTAGGCGGATTCGGACTTCACAGCCCCAGGTTTGTGGGTTCTTCATCCACTTTCCTTCATTTCCATCTCCATCTTTATCTCCACGTTCTTCCGAATTAGATTCAAGTCGAAATTTGCTGTATCGAAAATATATTTACGATACGTGACTGCGATATAAAATTCTAGGTCATGGAACAGAGTATCCCCGTTTCGGAGTCAAACAGCCAAAGTTCCACCAACAGCGACGACACCCGTCATGAAATAGCAGCACCAAGCTACATCAGCAGCGCGAACTCCTCTCCTCCCCCCACGTTCTCAGACCTCGATCGTTGGCGATACCACATCGATTTCCAGAAGTTCAGTACCGATCTCCAAGCAGCTGCCAATGCCGTCTTTCCCAATGACACGAAATCCCGATACACCAAGGTCTCAGTCCTGATGCTGAGCTGGGAGAACGAGGATCCGAATTTGCCGGTCTCGCAGGAGATTGATAAGCTTTATGATGTTTTCCAGAATCAGTATCGGTATGAGACGGATCGCTGGACGATCCCGGATGAGAATTGCCACTACAAGTTGACGGAGAAGATCATGGATTATGTGAAGCCGGCTGAGGATAGTAAGACGCATTTGAAGATTGTTTATTATGCTGGTCATGCGAGACTTACGGAGACGAGATTGCTGGTGTGGACTAGGTAAGGATTTTGAGCTGATCCAGACTTTCAGTGAGCATTAGCTGACTTCTTCGCTTTAAGCGTGAGGAACTACACGAAGCCAAAGTGTCCAATTGTGAAGTGGGGTGGAATTCAAACAATACTGGAGGAAGCAACGAATGACGTTCTCATTCTGCTAGATTGCTGTGCATCCGGAACTGCGAATGCAAGTGAAGGCAACGGAGTCAACGAACTGATCTCAGCATGCGCATTCAATGAGACGGCCAATGGTGTTGGTCCATTCTCATTCACTAGCGCACTGGTGACCGAACTTCGACTTCTGGGCAACAGACCGTCATTTAGTGTCGGAGAATTGTATAAGAAGATCTTCTTTCGAACCCAGTGCCGAATGCCAGAAGAACTCTATGCGGATGGAACTGAGCGAGAGAGGCATCCAGCGCCGATCCACCTGGTACTGACACAAGGTGGTCCGATTCCGAGGAGTATTCTGCTTCCTGCTAAAGTTGGACCTCAAAGGTCGATTTATCCGAGTTCATGGAAGCCTCCAATTTCGTGGGGATATAATAGTTCCGCAGTCTTTGACTCGAGTACACCTGGGACAGCCAACAGTAGGAATTCTTCTGTTTCTGGGCCCTTACTGAACCAAGAATCCACTTCTGCGCCCGGAACTTCAAATACTGGGGAGTCTGAGCCAGATATGTCGCAGGTGCTGAAATATCAGCGAGGGCCACGATTGCTTTTTGCTATCAGGATGAGAGACACTTTCCAGCCTGGAGAGGATATGGTTGAGCTGTTCACTGAGTGGATGCGATGCATGCCCACCATTGCCGACGAGGTCAATGTTGAAGCATCCTTCGATAGTTATTCAACGATTGTCATCATATCACTGCCGGTCTCAGTAGCAGCATATCTACCCCAGGATCCGTCAATAATATCTCTCGGGCCTATCACATCAGAGAACAGGATTCTGTTGCCAGAAAAGCATCAGGTGCTTCGATCCAGCATTCCATATTCCATTCATCAGCGAAACAATTCTGAACCTGGTCCAAGGAGGAAGAGCAATACCAATGAACACCCAGGAAATTTTGTTGGGGATTTTGTACCATCTGCTCAGTCATCCTTATCTGCTATCCTTGATCTTCTACCAAAAGTCAACACGTCAGATTTCCCGATTATTCTTGACTCTGTCGAAACGATCAAGCGATTGACGGGGAGTTATGAGCCGAACTTGGGATCAGATGTCATCAATATCAACGAAGTGAGAGGTGGCCCAAGGTTCGCAAAGCTCGGGATTGGATATCGTTCGTCAAGGAATATCCCGCGATCGGCACCAAAGCCAGCCGCGAGCATTTCGAACAATCCAAATAAAGTAGAGGAGACCACAGACTTTGACGCGATGCTAACACCCCCAACCTGGGACTCGGGTCTGCGATCGAAACCTGGAACATGCTATTCAATTGGAGAAAATCGCGATTCATTCCAATCTATGAGCTCGCTCAGCTCGTTCGAGACAGATTCGAGTCTGAAAAGCCAGCGGTCTTCAACTTCCACGGTTGCCACTCGTTTCAGTCACCTATCGGAGTTCAATCCACAAAACCCAATACGAGTTTCAGGGGCATCTCAAAGACTAAAGGAGGAATCATACTCACCATCGCAAACCCCAAGAGACGTCGAATCTCCACCAGATAGTTTCCAATGCTCAGTCCCGCACTGCACTCACACCTTCTCAGACGAAGGCAGCCGCACACACCACGAACAAAACGCACACGAATACAGCGGGAACTTCACCTGTCTCCTCGACGCCTGCACCTCCTCCTGCAGCTTCCCCTGTTTTCAAATCTGCCACTTCAAGCCCTTCCAAACGCAGCGATGGGACCTCTTGAAAGTTCATCTGCAAAAGGAACACCCAGATACCAAATTCACATTGGAGACGCTGCCGAATTCCTGGACGGGGAAATATGAACATACGGGGAGTGGTTGGAATTGTGGAGACTGTGGAAGGTTTTTGGGCAGTTGGAAAGAGAACCCAAGTGCGATTAATAGGCATTATGAGAATTGTCCTGTTAAGCTTGAGAGGCAGAAGGAGTTAGAGAAGTCGAAATCGCAAGGAGGATTTTCTATTAGTCGACAAGCGAGAACAGGCTGAATAAAAACAAAGCGGATGAGCAGAATACAAAAGAAAAGTCTTCGTATCTTTCTCCCTATAACTATTGATCCCTTACAGTACCGTGCTACCTTGTGTTCCCGGAAGATCCAACTGGCTTCCTTTGGTGAGTCATGTGACACCAGCATTGATCGATGACAACCTCGATGTTTTGATCAAACAGCTCCAAATAATCTCATGATACTGATTTACAAATGCTCCTCAAGCTAACCACCAAAATCTTTTCTTCTCTTGTTATGAATTTTGAGAACTGACTCGTGGTAGTCATCTCATTGGCCATCTAGACCTCTCATGACATTTGAAACCTAAAACATCCTCGCTTGCCGAAGAGTGGAGCAACTCAACTTCAACCTCAAGTTCTTCATTTGATTTCTTCATCACATATTTGTTATGATCTCAACAGCTCGACATGGCTGGCCAGTATTACGGATGTGTAGTTTCGGATCAATCTATTCCTATCATCTGGTAAACCCCTAATGCTCCAAACACTCAGTTGAATCACGCATTCCCGATGGTCTTCACAATCAGCACTTGGCACATCGATTCGCGGTTTCTGGTATCACAAGGTCGAGGGCGGGGTGACTGAAGAGCGCAAGAAATTGAAGCTATCATTCCATAAATAGCGAACATTCACGATTCTCGGTCGCTCTTTCCTCAAGTGCAGAATACAATGGCTCCCTATAATTTTGCAGCGATGGCTGTCAACGCCAGGCTCAACACAATCATCAGCACAGCGCCAGTCGCTCGTCCATTCTTCATCACCATGTTAGTTCCCTACATAATCTCAGTCGTTACAACATTACTATCAACCCAAGCCTCCAGCTCGTCCTGCTGGCGCGACACACCCTGCAACGCCAGGACGACAGCTTCCTTCAGCGGTCCATGGGACTCATACAACTACTCTCCAGCCTCACGCATCGTCTCACCCATCAGCATATTTACAGAAAACTTCACCCTTCTGAGTACATATCCGAAACCGACCAACTTATCGTCAAATGTTCTCATCTATGATTTTGGAAAGGAAGTCGGCGGTATCCTCACTATTTCGTACAACGCTATCGGATCTGGAGAGTTGGGAATGGCTTTCTCGGAAGCGAGGAATTGGACTGGTCAAGCGTCAGATGGGTCGAATGGAAGATATATCCCGAGAGCAGATGGGGCTTTATTCGTACCTGTAACGACTACTTTAAATGGGACCTACACCATGCCGGATATGCGTATGCGTGGAGGGTTTCGATATCTCTCCATCTTCACTACCACCGATCATTCCGTCAATGTCGAGATTATCAATGTCACACTTGAGCTCTCCTTTCAACCGACTTGGACTAATCTCCGAGCTTACGGTGGATATTTCCACTCAAGCGACGATCTGCTGAATCGGATTTGGTATGCAGGCGCGTACACACTCCAGACCAACGCAGTCCCGCCCAACACTGGTCGCGTCTATCCATTGATTAGTGAAGGTTGGAGAAACGATGCTTGGTTGGGTACGAAAGGTCACACTCTCTTGGTTGATGGGAGTAAACGTGATCGAGCCACATGGGCAGGGGATCTCGGCATTGCACTGCCCAGCGTTTTCGTCAGCACTGGAGATTTTGAAAGTGCCCGGAATGCCCTCCAATTGCAATATGATCTTCAGGTATGTCACATAGGTCTATTTTAAAATTTGGAGGATTAACTTCGAGTAGTCTAAAGAAGGCGAGCTTCCCATGGCTGGTCCGCCGCTCAACTTCTTCGGATCCGATACTTACCACATGTCTTCGCTGATCGGCACATACGAGTACCTCCTGTATAGCGGAGATCTGCAGTTTCTCGCATTGAATTGGGAGAGTATCAAACGTGCCATTTCTTACGTGGTGAAAAAACTGGATCGGGGGTCGGGTCTTCTCTGCGTCACAGGGACTGGTGACTGGGGCCGCTCCTCCCAAGGCGGGTTCAACACCGCAGCGAATGCTATGATGTTCAGAACTCTGGTGACGGGGAGCTTGATGGCGGGTTGGATCAGCGATCCGATTTCACCTCAGTGGGAGGAGCAGGCTTATGTTTTGAAAGCTGCCATGAACTCGGGGGTTTTCAACTGGGATCCAGTCGTTGGGTAATCTTTCCTGTACAGTGAATAACGTTGCAGTGCTAATTGCCCACAGAGCGTTCAAAGATAGTAACGTCGACTCATCAATTTATCCAGAAGATGGCAACAGTCTCGCACTCTACTACGGTATGGCATCTTCCATCCACCATAAGAACATCAGCGACAAACTCGTGACCAACTGGGGACCCATCGGAGCAAAGTGTCCAGAGTTGAAATTCAACATCGTCCCGTTCGTCGAGAGCATGGAAATCAAAGGCCACCTCGCGATTGGGCAAACAAATCGAGCTTTAGATCTCATCCGCCGCAGTTGGGGCTGGTACCTCAATAATCCCTATGGCACAGAAAGCACATTCATAGAAGGATATCTGGAAGACGGCACGTTTGGATACCGAGCATTTTCTGGCTATGAGAAAGACTACTCTTATACTTCTCATGCGCATGGTTGGAGTACGGGACCAACACACGCTTTGACGAATTACGTCCTTGGACTGCAACCAGTGTCCCCTGGTGGAGCAGACTGGATCCTGGCACCTCAATTTGGGGATCTGAAATTTGTTGAAGGGGGCTTTACGACGTCGCTTGGAAAGTTCTCTGCAAAATGGATTTTGATCTCCGGAGGGTATGAGTTGTCATATGATACACCGGTCGGTACCACTGGAAAGTTGATCCTGCCAGCGAGTACGACTGGATGGCCAAAGGCAATGATGGATGGAAGGAAGTTTCAATTCGATTTCTTCGATGGTTCTTCTGCCTATGCGAAGAAGTTTCGAGTGCCAGGAGGGAAGGAAGCGATAAGAGTGATGTACTAGAATATGCATTCTGGGAGGAGTCTGGCTGGCGTTAGCGAGATTTTGAATACAAGAGCGGTTTGGTTGTAGACTTAGAGCATTGTTGAGAGCGAACGGCGTTTCAGAGAAGTAACGCATTGCTATGACAAAGGCGGCGTGTTAAAGATCAGCGAGATTTTCTTTGTTCCACTATTCTTCATCCCTCAACTCCTAGTTCACTGTTTTCTTGTTCCCTCAATCACTTACCAGATAAACCCTCTTGAGTATCCCATCCTTCGTCTTCGCAGACATATTCAACTCCTGATGCACCGTCCCACCCCACCCCACCCAGGACCACACAACTCCTGTCCCCTAAACGCCGGACGGAAATCAAAAAACCTCGCCGTCAACACCGCCACGACCCTAACCTCCAACGTCGCCATCTGTATGTTTGACTTCGCCTAGATCTTCCCAGAGTCAACTAGATGGTATCGAACCAAAGGAAAGTCTTTATGATATATAATTATCTGGTTCCTTCTCTACGCCTCTAGTTGTTGGTGTATGTAGAATCTGAATATCTAGAATGGACTCACTGGTAAAGAGAATACGTTGTGGTTCATATCTATCACGACTGACATAAAAGGCTTGGCAAACGGTGAAGCCAAGCCAAGCCAAGCCAAGGAGCTTATGCCAAGATCTGCCAGGAGAAATGGATACTTATCCTCATAGGATAAAAGAACACCAAAAGTCTCAAGAATTCGGCTTTAAAATCAACTGAAATGCTTCAAGATAGATTTGTACTTATCAATTGTCTTGCCTAGGTGCACGCATATTTAATAAAATTCGGCAGAGTCCTTGAGGTTCTCGTTTAAAAAGGGGTGTGATGGCGGGGTAGCTTGGACCCTGGAACTGAACTCCATCCAGGTGCGGGGAAGCGACCCGTGTCGATGTCACCAGACACCACAACAACATGAGCATGCATGAAGACTTTTATCAGCAGGACAGAGCATATTGTGAATATATATAAATCCGGGAATATTTCAAAAGTGAGCTGTGTTCTGTTTACATATTTCTCGCTTCATTTGTATTATATCTTCTGCTGTCTTGATCTCCTCAGCTTGTCCGCGTTTCAAGTCTGGCTTGAAACGCAATAGACGTCACGACGCCGAGGCGCGAACTATAAAAATCGTGACAAAGAGCTTTCAACGACATCCCATCTATTGTCAACAGCCACAGTTACAATGCTGCTCTACACTTTACCAGCCGTTTTGATCGGCTTCCTATCTTCAGCCTCAGGAGCAGACATCAGCCCTCAAAAGCCTCTCCAGGAATCCGAAGATGCCTCCTCATTCACACTCGAAGTCACAATCAACTGGGACATCCCCATCATCACATCCAAAACCACCAACACCCTCCAAGTAGTAGTCAACCCCCCTCTCCTCCGCAACAGCAGCATCCACTCCAAAGCCCAAGCATCCCTGTCCACCATCGCAGCAGACTACATCCGCTTCGTCCCCTGGTTTCCCTACCCCCTCCTCTCCGTCCCGGAGATCGAAGCCCCCATCATCCTCCCACCAGACACATGCATCACCAGCTGGGACTTCACCTACGCCGACCAAGTGATGGAAGACTTCTACGCCAGCACCCCCAACGTATCACACATGATAAACTTCAGCACCACCCCGGGCTGGATGTGGCTCATCCCCTCATGGCAGCAATACGACTACCCACGTGACATCAACGCCATCGATTTCGGGTACAACAAAGGCACCGCCCTGCGCGACTCAACACTACAAGAAGTAGCCGACTACTATGAGCGTTTGGTAAGCTGGTACGTGAAAGGCGGCTTCGTAGACGAATGCGGCGTCTACCACCACTCAGGCCACAGCTACACGATAGAGTACTGGGAAGTCCTCAACGAGATCGAAGCCGAACACAGCATATCCCCCCAATTCTACAACCAGATCTACGACGCCATCGTCACAGCCGTGCACAAGGTCTCCCCGGCCACTAAATTCGTCGGGCTGGCGCTGGGCGATAATTCGAGGGATATGAGCTACTTCGAGATGTTTCTCGACCCGGCGAATCATAAACCGGGGATCCCGATTGATTTCGTTAGTTATCATTTCTATGGCATGCCCAGCGTGGCGAGTTCGGAGAGTGAGGCGGCGCAGTCGTTCGCTCAGACGGATCAGTTTATTGGGGATGTTAAACGCATTGAAGAGATTCGGACGAGGTTGGCGCCCGAGACGAAGAGTACGCTGAATGAGATCGGGACCTTCGATCCCCAGGGCGCGACGATTATATACCCTGGGTATGAAGTGCCGCCAGAGTATTTCGTGTGGAGCGGGGGTGTGTTCGCGTATGTTTTCGCCAAGGTGGTGACTTTGGGTATTGATGTTGTTGGGGAGAGTCAGCTGGTGGGATATCCGGGGCAGTTCCCCAGTGTGAGTCTGGTGGATTATTGGAGTGGGGAGTTGAATGCTAGAGGGAGGATTCTGCATCTTCTGCAGCAGAGCTTTGGCGTTGGTGATGCGGTTGTTGAGACGCTTTTTAAAGGGATGGATTTGGGTGCTAGTGTGCATGCGCAGGGTTTTGTTACCAAGAGTGGGGAGAAGAAGGTTCTGCTTATTAATAAGTTGAATGAGACTGCCGAGGTGAATATCAAGGGGTTTGAGGGTGGGAAGGCGGAGGTCGTGGATTTGAGTACGGGTGGCAAGATGTGGAGGACGTCGAAGGTTGGTGGGTCGAGTTTCAATCTCACGGGATGGGCCACTGCTGTTTTGACTGAAGCATAGCGAGGACACTTAGAATTCGATAGTATAGTCAGTCACACATGGTATATATTCAGATTCAATCAAAACATCCTGCACAAATTTACGTGTCGTCGCTAAACACAGAAACAAATACATCACATCGCATCGCATCCAAACAAAACGCCAGACTTCCCTCTTTCTTCTCACACTAGACATACATCCTCTCTCTCACCCCTTTCCTTCCCCCTCACAAATCCATCACAACCGCTCAACAGCGCCCTTCAAAAACTCATTAAACGCCTTATACCTCGCCTCAGTAAGCACCCTCTGCCCACCCGCCCAAGCCGGCCACCCATCCTTCATCAAGAACACCAAAACGCCTGTGAAATCCTCCCTGTGCACTAATTTCGTGCCACCGGGATTCATCGGGTCCTCGCTGGGGAAGAACTCGAAGATGTGCGTTCCGACTATCACGCGTTTAACTGAGCCGTGCCAGGCTACTGTTGTGGGGGTGTTTGTCTGGCGGGGGGATGTTTAGTTTGGGGTTGTGGAGGATTGGGAGATGAACATGGAGAAGAAGGAGAGAGGGATGGAAAGGAAAGGAAAGGGAAGGGAAGGAATTGGCTTACAACTATAGTTGGGTAAATAATCGTCCCGCCAACATTTATCTTCAATTTCTCCCCTACTTTAACCGGGGAGTTGTCTTTTGGGTCGAGGCGCGTGAGTTGGATTATTTCGGGCCAGGATGGCCATTTCGAGGTATCGAGGAACTTTGTGGTTGTTAGAAGGTTGGTTTGATGAATCTAAGGGTCTTTCTTCTTTCTTCTCTTTTTCTTTCCCTTGGAGTGTGTTCTTGGATGAGAGGGGGACCGGGTATGAAGAAGAGGAAGTGTGAGTGTGAGAGGGGTTGATGGGACTTACAAATTCTCGAACTTTTTCAGGTGGGGCGGCGATTTCTAAGGTGGTGTAGACTTGTTGCACCATTTTTTGAACTGGCTTCGGATTTCTCCTCGATGTGTATGGCGAGGGACAATCTGTGAGTGAGATATTATTTTATGGGATAGAAATGCAGAAAGGCACGTGACGGTCGTTCCTAATGTTATATCGCAGTGCAGTATCCTGGTTGTCGTATAAGTCCCAGCCGTTTTTTATACATAACTCAATAGCGGTAACATATGATACCGACTACCGAAGCCACATAGTTCATCACCGCCTGAGACGAGCAAAGCGTCGAAGTGACATTGTGATTAGTGATCTCGCGTCTTAGCCAAGTGGTTCAACCCCAGCCCTTGGTTTCTAAACTTTGAGTTTAACCTCAAGCGGTAGAAGCATATTTTCGAGTCCTAAGCATGGGCGGAGAGAAATTGTGCCGCGCGCGAATTTTTTAGTCAGCACACCCGCCTTAATTGGAAAGAAAGCATGGTCATCAAAGTTTCGCGTTTTGGAATATTGAACTTGAGATTTCATTTCCAATCTTACCGTAAATTACGTCACTCTCCTACCAAGCTTCACAATCTGGACTTCTCCTTCTCTTCGTCAGGTTCCTCCGCCCCTTTCCCTTTCGATGTCGATATTTGTTTCTGCCTAGCACCCCACTCCAACAACCTCTTCTTCCTCATCTCCACCCCAGCCCTCGGACTCCTCCCATCCACATATCCCATAAAATCATGCGTACTGAACCCCATCAACTGCAACAGTCTCTTCGGCACCACATCTAGATCTTCCCATCCCTGTGCTACGGTAAAGTTCTCATATGTCCGGATCCACGGCTGGCAGTACTGCACTGTCATACTCCTGCGCATGGAGGATGATGTGTTGGCTCCGCCGGAATGCCAGACTGTGTTAAGGAAGTAGACCATCGAACCGGCGGGCATGATGGCTGGTACCATTTCGGCCCGGGTTGGACGCCTGCTGTCGGGCCAAAGATGCGAACCTGGGATGAGGGTTGTGGCGCCGTTGGTGGATGTGAAGTCGTCGAGGGCTATCATTGTTCCCTGCTCTTTATCAAAAACCAAACCAAAATAAAAGACCGAGTATGTCTCTAGGTTCGGAACTAAAAGGAATAAAGCTTACAATGCCCATCAGCGGCCTCGGCCTCGGTAGCGCAATCAAACCATCATCAGTATGTATCTCCTGCTCCTTCTCCCCTGGTCCAATAACCACTGTGTGAAAACTCGTAATCAAATACGCCTTCTGCAGGAAATAATCATTGAGCTTCAACACCGTCTCATGGATCGGGAAACAGTCGAATGCGCGACTCTTATCGCATAATGAGTATATCCTCTTGGTGCTGTACCCTTCGAATGGGTTACGCCCGCCTTTGGATGCTGGTCCTGAGGTGGTGGAGGAAAGGCGTGCGAGTTCGGAGTTGGCGAGGGAGACTTGTTGTGGTGTGAAGATTTTGGGGAGGATCACGTAGCCGTGTTCGAGGATGTGGGAGATTAGGGGTTCTATGGACTTTAAGGAGTCAGTGATATGTTTTGGGGGGCTGTTCTGAAGTTTCCTCGATATCCAGACCCAGACTTGCGGTAGGTCGGTAACATGAGGTGCGATGTGTTCTCAGGATACATACAGGATCCTTTGAACCAGGAAGGAAAGTCGTTCCTTCGCCGAGCTGAACGCGGTCATAAATTGTGCTTGCGCGAAGGTAAGCTCCACCTGATTCTTCTTTGGACTGGATTGTGGTCAGTAGAGTATGAAATCATATTGGTGCATGCGTATAGAGCTCCAAGGATAACTAAGGTCGGGAGGGACGCACCATATTGACAGCGTATTGACAGCTATTGTACAAAATTGGACGTCAAAAAGACTACGAGCAATTATGGTACATAAAACGAAGCATTACAAAGATATAAAATGCACGAATGTAGCATTACTATATATGCTCAACGAAGGAAGTAAGAAAGAAGCGTGAGACGTAAGACCTAGCCTATGCGGGGTAAGTGCGGGGTCCCTTCAGTGGCGTTGGCTGACAATTCAGGGGTCCGAAAGCCTACCATGCGGGAATGAAGCATACTACTACTTCAAGCCGAGGTTCGGCAGAAACCAAATAGAGATTTATCACCAGTTCTGTATAGAAGTTTGGCATTGTTGTAAGAGTTGTTATACGCCAGCAAGACATTCTGAAAATGCCTTTCCAGTACTATCTCGGTCATCAGCATGGAGTTTGTTCGAAGAGGAGAAGCAACAAAAGCAAAGGATGCCTCACCTCTGGGGAGTTATCAGCCATTTTCATTCTTAACTTATACATGAAGCTCAATACCCCCTTGAAAAATAATTCACACAACTCCTTTCATTCACTTCTCTCATAAATTCCTCCTCAGACTTCAAAACTTTCGTCAGCTCCTCCCTCACACTATTCCATCCACCTCTCAATTCTACCTTCAAGTAAGCACAAATCAGATAGGTCTCGGCGATCCTTTGACAATAGCTCTCTTTTGCCTTGAATTACCAATGATCTGAAACCAAGGATAGACGACTTCAGAAATCGATCCCGGTCAAGTTCTTCCCACAATCTTCTCCTTGCCTGATTGCGTATTTCTCAGGAGAAAGCCGGGCTCCCAACACTTTCACTCAACCACTCTCATGTGGGTTTCAAAGATCTCTCTGTCCACCAAGGCAGGACTGTCAAAACACCCGTAGCTTTTGACAACACTCATCTCATCGACCTTGGCGTTTTTCGTCTTGAATGACCAGCACGGATCCATTTCCTCAATAATCTCGGACGTTTTTCCATCCTGGCCTCTTTGCCAGAGACACACGCCAAACACCCCAAGTTCAGATACAACAGGACCCTGAAACAATTCAACATGATTCATCATCGTGTTGTTCAACAATGGGGTGGTTATCTTCTCCATTAGAACAAATGTGCCCCACGCTGCCACTGGAATTGCTTTCAGGAACTCCACAATGGCCTCTCCATAGACATTGTTGCCTCCGCCCTCACGTGAAGGTTTCAGAATATATTCTCTTGCAGTTTCGGGGTCCATTGCAAGATTCCTCGCGATCTGACCCTCCTCGGATTCGTCCAACGGCCAGATCTTTATAAAGGTCCTCGTAATAATGGCGGCTTCCTCGGCCGTCAGGAATCTCTCAAGCACATCCGGCATTGTGAGTGACTGTTGGACTTTCTTAAATGTGGCCAAATGTCCCAAGAGATTCGGACATTTGATAGCCCTGGACCGCTCGAGCTGGAATCTAGCCATGTGACCCATATCATCATACTCATGGACTTCGAAGCCGCTGCGGAAATAGACGACACTGACCTCTAGAGGTGTCTTCCGGTGGGGTGGCTGGTAGATCAATTCTCCGCTGGGAGTCAAAGATGTTTGTGAGAGGACTTCGTACCCAAATATCACTCGAAAGCATGGGACGGATTCGTCCCAAAGGGCATACTCAATCGGACGTTCGTCCGCTATGTTGAAGTTGCTCGGCTGTACAATCATGAGGATACATGTTTCAGTTGCAGCACGGGAGGTTGCCGGACCATAAGTATGATGCGCTGAAGCGAGGCCATGGGCTAAAGTGTTGATTGTGCGGTTTGGGGGAGGGGACGCGGGATTGAGTTGGAACGTTGGCGATGCTGATCCATACACGCCCGTTCGAAGAAGATGGCGATGCATCTCTAAGATCTTATCGCTATGAACCCCACCAGCACATGCGATGGTGTTGAGCTCCACCTGTTTCAACTGCAATCCTTCACTGGTATCTGGTGAAGGAAGGTGGAGCATGTAATCTGAGCGAAAGATCCCCATCGTCAAATCTTGCAAGTAGCCTTCTTGCTTAACTTCTCGGTAGATGGTCCAAAGTTTGTTCGCCAGAGGGTCAATATCGATGAGATCTTTCAAGGCAGCGAACAGCCATTCTTCGTCCTCCGCCACACATGCGTACAGTTTGTTGTAGGTCTTCTGGAGCGCGAGAGCTTCATCGAAGAGGTCTCCGGGGAATAATGTTGGAAATATGGTAGCTCCCACCGCATGTGTCAGTACTGAGTGCACATTGTCCGTTTCCATGACTTTTAATTGCGAGCCTTGGGTGATTTGCCAATCCTTGACCTCCGCAACGAGGGTCTCCAACTGCTCATCGGGTATCGAGGGAGGGTAGCTCATTTTCAGAGACTTACTCTTACTTTGACGACGATTCGATTTATAGAGAGCAGACGGCACTTTGGGCATGATGCGAAAAAGTCGATGATAAACCTATCTTGGCAGATTGAATGAGAAGTGGGAAGGAGGAGGAAGTAAACACAAGCGAGGTGATTACTTAAGCCAAGCTAAGGATTTACCCGCTCCAGTTCATCATGGAACTCTCGCATTCTCATTATCTCTTTCTGTTTCTTTCCTGGCTCGAAAAAGAGTAGAAGAGTTCACAAGCTGAATGTGCTCCTACAAAGGTTTTCTTATTATTTCTACCGGATAGTCAAGCTTCCTTCCTCATAGCATCAGAGTCTCACAATCAATAGGTTCGTCGGCTCAACGTGCCACGGCGGCCGAAAAGGAAGATATCCGAGTTATGAGCGCGAACTCCATCTCTTCTATCATACACTAGGTTCGAAGTTCAGGAGCCCACTTCTGCGATATCTGCAAGATATCAACGGCTCTGCCTCGTGGTTATCACGTGATTGATTATATGGCAAAATCGACAGCTGTTAGGTTAATCAATTCTTGACTTTGAAATAGACATTGGAGCAAGTCGCATAGACTAAGAGTCAGTTGACTTGGACATTATTCGATGGTTTTCCTTCCAGGCGGACCGGGTATCGCAACTCCGAATTGTCCGAGCCCGCTGATGAGACCAAGACTGTACGCAAAAGCTCGCTTGAAGTGTCTAAAAAGGGAGGACATGACGTCAATGACTTTTTTCTGTATATGCATATCTTCATGTTCTTCCTTCCTATTTCAATTTTCTTGAATTTTCAAGCTTTCTTTTCCTCCTGCGATTGATCTACACCAACTTTCATCTTGCTTGGTTTTCGCCACTCGGATAAATCTTCTTACAACAAAACACATCAGACCGCAACAATGAATCTCCTCCAGACACCCTCCGACCTGCAGCAAGCTCTCCTTTTCCAGCTCAAGCTTGTTACCACCAGCAGTGTTCTGACTGTTGCTTTCACGGCGTTCTATGTTCTTTCGATCGCCAAATTCCATGTATCTTTGAGGGCTTAAGATTCTGGCACTCAGGAGAGTGTTGCAGCGAGACTGAGGAGAGACATCAACAACTCTGTCAGAACCTCACACAGCTGTAATGTTGGTTGCATGAGATGCGAATAGTGATGGTCAATACTTTTGTTGGCATGAAGTCCCTGGATCATGTGGGACAGAAATTTCTTGTGCAACAATTAGCCCTCCGGAAACGACATCGTCCCAACGGAAGAACACAAACTCTGTTTCACATGCATCACTCAGACTATCAAGTTGGAGAAATGATGGCAACATTTGTTCCACATTCAGAGCTCACAGATGTTCTTATCGTATGAAGTGATTCGGATTTTATTATTAGTTTGTTTACATCACGAGATTTCGTATTCGCTTTCCGGAGTATTCAACTTGGGCCGTATCCAGTTCTTGAAAACTAATTACGCTCATCCTACTACTGGAGCAAATAAGGCATTCACGTAAGTCCCTCATTGCTGAAGTTGGGTATGCAATCTAAAATAGATACAGTTCTTTACAGCAACCCCCTACCAAAGGTGCAGCTGAAGATCGATCCAACCAAGGCAATCACTCCAACTATTAATCTTCATGTTTACGGCGACTTTTCTCTCCAGGACTCAACATGGCCCCATTCTTGGATTCCCGAATTGATTGAGCACGCCGAACTACATGCAAGCCCATTTCACCCTGTCATCTCGGAGTTTCAGCAGCTCATCAGGCGTGATCCGATGCTTTACATGGCCTTCAAACATATCTTCAAGCACACGTCACATGAGCATTTGTGTTTCACGAATGGCTCCAGAGGGCCTTCGGCGAGTAGTTCAAATCAGGTCCTAGTGCCATGCAATGAGCTATTGATCATGCCTCCAACGATATGCGACTCGGGTTTTGTTGCGAACACTCTCGGCGGACTGCTCGAGTTGCTCACCGGCACCCCTCAGGATTAGCTGCATTTCAAATGGAGGCTGTCAACATCCAACTTGGAAAGGTCTTTGATGTATGCTCCAGAGATGGGAATAGTGGTCGTTCCAAGAATCGACTTAGTTCGGTCTTAGTACAGGGGAGAGGTTTTTGGGAAGCATTTTCTTGTCCGGCAAGTGCGGTTTCCTCTATTGATTTCTGTACTTTTTTGAGAAGTCGGCATTATAAGTCACGAATCGTGTTTCTTCGTTCACGGTGCAAGTTTTTCTGCCTCGGGAATGGCATCAAACGTCGGCTTTGTGAAGGTCATTTATCTTTGATTTCTGTCTTTACAAATTCAAGTTTGAATTTCAAAGATACAACTTCCATGAAAGCAGCGCTAGTCGGTCTGATTACGAAACCTTCATCAGAGCCCCAAAAGTGAAAAGTGGCCCCGATTCTCCCCCTTATGAATTTTTCCACCTTGCGATGCTAGTCGCAGAATCCTGGTAGTAGAAACAGACACCGAGATTCACCCCATCATAAGCTCCTTGTCTTTCTTCTTGCGATTTCATGCCGCATGTGTATCCCAGATAAGCCTAGAAGGAAGACTCTAGATAAAATCACACTTCGTGCTTGTCTGGGATCGGATGTACACATCACTGCAAACCATCGATCAGTATCAGATAATTTACATAGCGCATCTCACCACACATTAGACTGTAGAGTACTTGAAGAAATCCTTCACAAACTGTCCTCCCTCACCCAGCAGGTCCATGAATCCATCATCTTGACACAACGCCCTCTGGTGAATTACCAAGAACAAGCACACCAGGTTTCTCAGCCCACTAGTGCCCTCTTCAATTCCAGCACCTTCTTCGGAGTAGGCATATCTGACAAGATCTACCACGTCTCCCACATTCTTCTCGGTGATCCGGAAAATAGCCAGCGTGCTATGTAGCTTGTACAGTGCCAAAATCTTCAAAGAATCCACAAGCCTGTAGTTTCCCATCACCCAAAGCGATGCGTGGCCGATGAAAGCACTTGAGTAGCTCTTGTCCGGCTCGAAGGAACTCGGAGGGTCGTATTGATACACTGAATTTTTGCGAAATGTAGGAAATTCAGTGATTGCTTCCTGGAATCTCACCCATGCGGTGTCAGGCGGTGACTCTTCCTTCACAAGCCCCTTCTTGCCCTTCTTTTTCTTTTCGGGTTTTTCTCCATATCCGCCTCCAAATGGTTCTACCTCATCTTCTGAAACGTATACATACGCCGGGATGGCCACTGCAATCTGCTCGGCATCTGCAATCTTTTCCCCGTCCAACACAGCTGTCTCTCTAGTCGCCAACGCAGGCACCGAATAATCCCCAGTATATGCGAATTGTGCGAATCGAACAAATGTATCCTTGCTCACATCCTCCCAAATCGCATGTCCTGTTTCCGATTCCGAAAGACCTGATCTCATGAGGGTGTGGAGAGGCTGAGAGAGTGCCGCGATAGCTTCTTCGTGCACGGAGAAGGTAGTAAGTTCGCCATCAACATTTTGGCCGACCGTGAATTTAAACATGCGCGAATTGAGGATTCTGCGGACAAGAGGAAGTTAGCTTTGAAGCTGTTCAATTAAAATTTGCTGGTATGAGTAGAAAACATTGCGTCGCGCTTACTGTTCGAACGAGGCTGGCATCTTGATCTCCAATATTTCTCTGCGGTGGCAGCTTCTTTGCGCTCAATCCACTTTCTTGCTTGTTTGGATAGTCGGTGGTGGGCACCGTTGTTTTTGTTACTGCTACTGAGGAACAGCAGGTTGTTGTTTTTCTTTCCCAATTCCAGAGCTATCTGCCCATACTGGCGTTTGCAGCAGATGCAGCTACCCGCCAATGACATGGCTGGCGCTTGCGAAGCCTTACTGAGACCTATTTGGGAAGATTTTGAAACACCAGCTCCGCATGGCTTAGTCACTGTAATGCAGCAACTTTCGTTGTTTCTATTCTGTAGATTATTATCCATTCATAGCGTGGAGTGACACTCAAATAATTTACACATGTTGTTTGTTTACTAAATTCCTTCCTTCATAGAAACCGTCGGACTACTAAGCGAGCCCCTGAGATTAAATTCCCGCATTTCCTCCATTTTCCCCAACCCGGTGCTGCTGTCAACTCTCTGTCACTCAGCAGAAGGCATTAGAGCCAAGCACTCGCCACAATCCACACTCAAATTGGGGCTTATGGAACATTTTCCTCGTAGACATTGGGGTACAAGAGTTGCATCATTTTGAAACTTTAGTTCCTCGTTCCTCCTTGATTTGATACCATACTTTCCCTTTTTGTCACGGGTCTAATTTGACGAAAAAAACAGTTTTCAATGCAGCTCATGGCAGAGAAGAATCTATCTTGGGCTTCAATCACGGACTGTTGGGGGCGAAACTGGCCCATGGCGGGGTACTTTTACCCCGCCTTTAGCTGAAGCTGCTGTCAATAGAGTGCTTATCGCTAGAAATTTCAGGGTCACATCACTAAATCATTGCCCCTATTCAACTTAAATTTGATTCAGCATTTGGTCTGCGAAATCATTTGGTACAAAGTAAAAACAACAAGCTGCGTCTTGAAAGTTTTCAAATGCCCACGAATCGATTAGGTCATCCTTTCAAGATGCTATCTGAGCCGAATTTGGGTGATCAAAGTGACTGACTACATGTAAAAATCGCAATGAGGCCGAATTGACAGCTCTCGCAGCTCCTTGCAGCTCGAGTGAAGCCTCTCGTGGTTTGCATCGTGGTCTTGCAGCATGTGGCGGTGGCTGAATTCCTTTGTGTGCCAGCTGCCAACTGCGGAAAATTGCCAAGGTCAGCTTAATTAGATTGAGAACAACTTCCATTTCATCAGAGAGTTGTCCCTTTTCAAACAAATAAAACCTGTCAATACCGAGAATGGAGTACGCGTACTCACCTCTTGAGATGAACGAGTTCCGTCTCCTCACCCTTCACCCTCGATTCCCTGATTCATATGACAATGCGTCGCCAGGAGAGGAGCTCCCCATCTCGTGCACTTTGACCTCCTACTCCCGAGATGAGTGTCCACCCTACGAGGCTCTATCATACACTTGGGGTGACGCTTCCAACAAGATTCCAATCAAAGTGGACGACAGCACGTTTGAGGTTACGGCGAACTTGTATGCAGCACTGGAGCATATTCGCGAGGACACATCCACCGTGACCCTTTGGATCGACGCAATATGCATCAACCAGCAGGATGATAGTGAGAAGACGGAGCAGGTGAAAATGATGAGAGACATTTATGATAGTTCGAAACATGCGCGAGCATGGCTTGGGCCCGCAGAAGACGGAACAGACGGCGCTTTGGAGGAGCTCAATCGTGTCGGCTCTTTGCTCATTGCAAAGGGACTTGTGGAACCCATGAAGGAATTCTTCAAGCTTCCAGCTGATCAAGTTGAGCGTTACGCGGTCCTAGAAGGCATGATCAAAGAAGGGTTTGCCCCTCTAGTAGCTGAAGCGGTGGACGATACGTCCCGGACTATGTCATTCTATTCAAAGGCTTGCGAAGTTCTTTCTCGAGAATATTGGAAGCGTGTGTGGATCGTGCAAGAAATCATCGTCTCGCCCCAGATCGTCTTTCAATGCGGCAAAACCACTATTGAGTTCCCAACACTATACGCAAGCATATGCTATATGCTTCTCCTCGGAGCCCAGATCATTACCTGGCAGATGGAAAAGATAGGAGGGATCCAAAACCTAGACGAAGGGTCGACGAGAATATTCCAGTTTGCCATAGCACTTGGTTCGGAAGGCAATAACATCTCAAACACCACAAAGCTCTTTGGCGTCAGATTGAGGTACCAAAAGGAGCTTTCAGAGTCTTCAGAAGCTGCACAGCTATCGAAGCCGTCGACATTAGGAAGTAGCCTATTCGAGCTCCTCGCAAGGCTTCATGTCACTGGTGCCATCAAAGCGTATTGCGGTGCCACGAATCCTAAAGACCGAATATTTGCTCTCCTGGGGATGGCAATTGATTGGTCTCGCCTTGGTATACAACCAGACTATGATCATACAAAGACATGCTCAGACATCTACACTCGAGCAGCTCGTGCCATAATTGGGTCTGGACAAGTGGACTTTCTGTCTTTGTCTCAACCCCAAGGCAGACAGCCAGACTTGCCATCCTGGGTTCCTGACTTCCGTGCAGAATGGATCTTGAGACCTTGTGGACAGCTACCATGGGATTCTGCATTCAAGGCATTTCACCTGAGTCCAGAGTCTGTTTATCCACGTACCCATGACGAGACTGAAATACATGTGCCAAACCAGGTCCGCCTCCTTGGATATCAGGTTGATATCATTGAGGAAATAGGTAGACCGTGGGCTCCCCATTATCTCAATGGCTGTTCGGCGGAATCTAACCTTCCAGCCATTTCCGATTACCTCGCCGACATCACGAGCATCTGCGCCAAGTCCGATGCAAAGTTGGCAGAAACGCAGCACGACATATACACCAACGATACAGATCGTTCATCAGCTCGTAAACGCGTTCCTGTTGCAGACCAGGAGGAATATGGCACTGGTTTCATCAGAAGAGCAGGAAAGGACTCGGATGAAGGGTACGATCACGTCACGCAACATCTTGCTGATATTCAAGCCCAAGTAGCTCCAACAATTGCGCGGAATGATTTGAAACCACGAGGGATGTCTTACAGAAACATGCTGGGCTGGCAGCGTGATCGTCGACCTTTCCTTTCCGAGAATGGATATGTTGGGCTTGCTCCGCTGTTTGGGCAGATCGGAGATTTGATAGTTCTTTTGGAGAATGCACAGTTTCCTTACATACTCAGGCAAGTCTCGGATGGAACCTACAATTTGATTGGGGAGGCGTATGTTCATGGGATCATGTATGGAGAGTACTTGACAGAAAAGACTGGGGACGATGGCTTGAAAGCCTTTACTCTATCATGATAGTCGATCTCATGTCAACACAGATCTCACTGCCTGTTTCTTCAGAGGAATACCCAAATTGAACGTTCTTCGCCACACTGAATATCTGACTCCTGCTATGGCTCCACCAGTGGGAGCTGTCTTGTGATAATCAGCTCCTAGCTCCAGGTCTTAGTCATTCATCCTCCCAAAATCTAGCCGTGCTACGTCTTCTGGCAGGAAGCAACTCGTCATCCGAGCCATCAATCGCCCGCGTTGAAGAACCTTCTGAGATCCCATCCTCTGAATCGAGACCAGGCAGGTTGTCAAAACTGGGCTCGTCTCGGAAAGGAATTCCTATTGGACTTGGTTGGATTGGCTCTAGCTCTGCTGATGTTGACTTCAGTCGCCGTTCTCGCCTGAACTGGATGTAAGAATACAACGCAGTTGTGAAAGATACAACCCCCGCGGTAAACTCCATGGCCTGGTCAAGTTCGGTGATGGATTGAGGGGCGCAGGGCATGAAAAAGCAGGATTGTGAAGGTTTCGACGACCTTTGCAGATATGCTTTGTATATGTATTTGATCGAAAGAATGAGTGGATGGATCGACAGGCTCAAATATATCACTGTAATGGACTTTGTCCATGAGAAGGTATCGGCAACAGGGTTTGCGGCACTCTTGATCAGGAGAGCTAAATGGAATGCAAAACGACGGTAAATAGACAAGCTACGGAAGGTGGGAGAGCTCTCTGGGAGTAACCCTGGCCAGATCGGTGCGGCTGGCTGCTGTAGACGGGATATCATCGATTGCGCGTATGGGCGCATTCCTAAGATGCTCCCGAAGCACACCAAGAAGATCGCGAAGAGTCCAACACATCCAATTTCAACCGCACAGACCATGGAAACGGGTGAGAGGGCATCCGAGTGACTTTCCGGGGCCCCGCCGCCTGTGTCTTCTGAGATGTGTGGCCTGTTCGGCAATGTTGTTGGCATTCCTTGCCAATATAAAGCAGGAATATTCGACCAAGCCTCATCGTCATACAGGTAAACCAACAATAAAAGACACATAGCTGGAACGAAAGGCCCAACAAGTAAGGTAACAATTCGCTGCCTGGCAGGTTTGATCAATGAAAGCTTCTCTGGAGACAAAGTCGGGTTGTCTATAGTCCTAGCCAGCAGATCCGACCACAAGCGGGTCGGAAACAATAACTCATGTGGACCCAGGCCGGTCGAGTACAGCAAGGCAATAGATTGAGATATTGCTGCGCATAGACCCCACCACGTGAACACGAAGGCAGCACCGACAGAGGCCGCTTCATTCATCCATGCAGGATCTGAGGCCTCCTTCAACGCACACATGGCTCGCAGATGGAGAAAAAGATCGATCGCTGAACCGTTGATTGCGAGGAGATACATGAATGTGCTTGAGTCGAACCCACATTTGTAGCCGAGCAAGTTGATCCAAGATGCACATAATGTCAAAAACCAGGCTCCCCAAGCACCTGGGCCATAGAATCCACTGACATTGCCGAAACCGATAGGGTCAGGGGATGATGTATTGAGCTGTAGGTGCATGTAAATTGGCACAAACTCGCTATCGGCCATCTCGAAAATGCTGTCTCTGATGGTGAAGATGAGTTTCAAATATCCTTTTAACTGAAGGTACACGCACTGTGCGGCTGAGCAGTTGGCAGCTCGGGTGGCTTAGAAAACGCCTCAGCGCTACGAGGGTGACTTTGATAGGTCCGCAAAGAGTGGATTCGATTAGATGAACCTCCATATCGGTATCAGAATCGATTCTATTGCAAAATTGAAGCAAAGACACCTTTGAATTGCACCACTTCGACGAACGGTCTATTTCTCAGGGCTCGCTGAACTCTAGAGCTTCGTTTATGCCAAGGATAGCTGAGCTACAGAAAACAACGACCGCCCCACTATTATTCTCTCCTCATCCAGCAACACCAAGTTGAATCAAACGTGCGATTATGAAAGCAACACAAGCCACACTAAGGGTCCCTGTAGTTTCAAAACTGCTGAGTTGAATGATATTGGAAGCCAGAAAAGAGCCCCTCCACAGATGATCGTCGAGAAACTGCACTCTTCTAACATCACAAGCTGAACAAACCTATGCCACTTTGCTTGAGATTCTCAAATCAGGTAATTGGAATGACGTATATAACGGATTCCCTTATCATGGTCGCTCTGTTTCGTCTCGTGACTGAAAGAAACGACAGAAAATAACACAGAAAACAACCACAGGTTAAGGACGAGTGCCTAGGAAGGGATTTGATCACCCTGATCACCCGGATCACCCGGTTCTCAACCCAAAAATAATCCATGCATAACAGTACATTTATTAAATACAGACTTATTACATTTCATGATTACATTTGCGTCGTGACAACCTCAATATCTATCCCCACCTACGTTGCGAAACGCAGTCATTTTGTTCGCATCGTTCACATCATCAAGGCTTTCATTCCGCCCTCCCATCAATATTTCTTCGACGTCTGCTTGGTGCTTTGTTCCGAAGAGCCTTTTGCGAATGGCTTTGGGGAGTATATTATCAAAGCCAATTCCAGGGGTTCGTTCTGCGGCCTGCCGTGCTCATGAACAGTGTGTTCCCAGCCTGGAGGATACAGACAGGGGCGGAGGGAGGCGGCGAAGATATTTGGTGTTCTTCTCGGGACATTGTCGAAAACGGAAGACGTAGCGAATTTTCTTTTATGGCTCGCTCGAGAGAAGTCGACTTTCATCGCTAGGATCGACCATATTGTCGAGAGCGGTAGAGGCATTGACAGCTTCAGTGCGTTCAGATTGCAGAGCGCGCTGCAACTTCAATGGTCAAACCCAGTACATCCGCTGAGCACAGGATACTCTCTCGTACCTTACGAAGGCCCACTACTCCCCAGCCCTGGCTCCGGTGTCGTGCCATCCCTAGCAACAGACCACTGGACTTTCTTCAAAATGATCCCCTGCTGGCTCTCAGTCGTTTCCAAGCTCCCCCTCCCGCTATCGCCGGTCCTCGCTGTTGCTGTAGTCTGGTTCTCTCCCTCCCTGCTTGGTCTGAAGAAGTTGAACTCCCCAGCAGAAGGCATGCCTAGGCCCATCCGACTCCTCCTCTTACTATTGCTACTCAGCGAGTTCAATGGGTAGCTATTCGATCGCGAAGGTCCCAGCTCCTTCGCGAAAGGCTTCAGGAAGGCTCCGAGGAGCGAAAATGTGCATGCCATGATACTGAAATCCAGTTCGGCTTGGGCCCAAACGCTGCTATATACACCATCCAGTGTGGGATCGGAAGAACGAAGCACGTAGAGAACGGAGGCGAGACGGACAGCGGAAAAGGCAATTGTGCTGTTGGGGAGAGGTGTAAGCGAGGAAATAAGAGAGAGGGAAGACAATGCATTACTTACGGCAGACGAATGGCAAATGCGAGGATCACGATGCTTTTCAGCAGACGTGACATCCGGACTCCATAAACGAGGTAGATACAGCCAAAGAAAATAACGGCTTCAGTAAAGATATCGACCGCGCAAATGGCTTTTGCTTTCGCTGCCTGCAAATTGTCAGATACCGCAAGTCTCCTCAAGCACTGTGCTGGGTTTTTGGAAAGACTTACGACGTTCTGGCATTGAGGCAGATCAATCAATGCATGTCCAGGTTTACATCCGATTGTCACAAGAAGAATGGACATGACAGCCCATACCGCTGACAAAACCAAAACTGCCCACAGCATTTTCTCGTGTTTGGGGTTCGGGGTTAGACGTTTGCAGAGGAATACGACTGCTGCTTTGGAGAAGAAGAGTGCGATTATGTAAATAATTGTGCTCTTGAACACAGTCTACCGCATATCAGTGTCTATGGAAGAAAAAACGGTTGGGGGAATAGTTGGGAGAACCACCTGTCCGATTTCGTTGAAGTTGTTCTCGCTCAGCAGTGAGGCAGATTTCCCATATCCGTCCCTGACACCTGTGTATACAAACGCAGATCTCACTATAGACAGGATCTGTTTATTCCGGTATCAGCAAGTCATCGTGTACTGCGAATCCCTTGGAGGCTGGTTGGAGAAGACTTACCGTCGCGACAGTAACAAACCAATCATCCCATTTCCAAGGGCCATTTATGGTGAGTCTGATATACAGACGCACGACGAAGCAAATAACTATCGATGTGAGGAGGAATGTGGCTACTACTATGACCAGCCCAGCTTTGTCGGTATCTGTTATCACATATGCTGGCGGAGTGATCTTGAGGTCCGCCATTGCGAAATGTGATGAAGGCTCTGGTGGAGATACAAAGACGACATCAACGCTCGATTATGGATATGATGGAGTAGGAAACATGCTCGAATATCGGTGTTCTTGAGAAGGGGAATTGGAGAAAGGGTTCCCCTATCAGTTGCAGAAACAATCGTCGGCAGTGCAACGGGAACTTGAGAGCCATCCCCCAATCCCCTCTCCAACAACCCGGCCCCAAGATCCGGTAGCTCCAATAAATGCAAGCACGCATCCCAAGAACAAACTTAGCTACATCTTAGCATCTAGCCGACCGACGCCATTCCCAAGCAACTGCTAGCCTCGTCTGTTTTCCCCTCTTTCAGGGCTCGCGGCTCGCCGAGCCCATCTAGACTTCCGGCGGCGATCACTAGCATCCACATCAGTGCGTCGGATCAGGGGATAGACAGCCCCGGGTATGAAGAATTGCTGGGGATCGTCATAGGCTTGCAGCTGATGGGTCAATTGGTTAGGAACTTGGGGGATCCGCGTGGAGTTCATGCGGGCGAATCGTATTGAAATCTCGGTTCCGGTCCTTTGTTTACGACATTTAAAGTTTGTGGGAACTCAAGCAAATCTTCTCTCGAGAGCCCTTCATCATCGACAAGTGCTTCTGAATCAACATCCAAAAAACCGTTTTCTATGTCGCCCAATATCATGATGTCGTAAACTCAATGCCGGGACCAAGGTTATGCTCGGCACACATGGTGGCCCTGGCCCTGCCCTGGCCCCAAAATTCGGTGCACTAAGATACACTACATCTTAGCCAGACCGAGCCGTCTCTTAGATTGAACCCTAAAAAAGCATCCGGTTCTCATGGGCACAGCAAGCGACGAAGGGGAAACTTGCACTTTATCCACCCACGCACAGCCAACCGCGAAGGCTGTTGCCGTCCCGTAGCCATCCATCTATATATCTCAAGCCATCGTCGTCTCAGGTCCGAGCGAAAAAGCAGTTATTATTCTTGGAAATTTCGTCACTTTAGAAACAGCCCTACTCGCTCGCACAATTTACGTATCCAACCTCGCTTCCCAGCTTGGGGGGTTGCGGAGCTGTCTGTTCTGTTCAGCTAATGTCTTGCAGAAGAGATCTAAGCGAGAGCAGATCTTAGGGTTAAGATAGCCGACACATCAAAAGAAACAGCGTACAGTAGCACACACAAGCCAAGTGTCAAGTCCACGTCGATTCTCGTTCAAAGAAGGACCGAAGAACCCCTTGCCCCTTGCATCGGCTTATGAGAGCGGACATAGCTAAATCCTTACTTGAGTAAAACTGCAGCAACTCTTCAACACCTCAACCACAACTTTACTTTTTAAAGCCCTTGAAAAAAAAAAAAAGAAAGTGCTCACCTCTCTCGAATATTTCGTGTTTGGATGGCATCAACCCTCTGTTAGACAGATCAAGAGCAGAGAATCAAGGACGAGAACGAGTCGCAAAGATGAATAAAGGAATGGAAAGATTCGCTCCTGAGGATCACTCGCCCGAGTCGACGCCGAAACGAGAGACTTTCGAAAATGGTAGCGGCGATGCGCAAGACTTCCCTGACGAGGATCATTATCATGGACATCTCGGGTCCACGAGATACGATCGCTCCGATATGGAGCGGATGGGCAAAGTGCAAGAGCTGAGGGTTCGTAACTCCGCATTGCCAATCAATGGACTCACCATGAACTGATAGGAACGCAGAGAAACTTCCGTCCGCTGTCAGCGCTGAGCTTCGTGGTGATTTTACAGGGAACGTGGGAGGTTCTTCTCACGTAAGTTTTGTGACCTGTAGCGAATTTTGTGCTTTCCAGCTCACGCATCTCCAGTGCAACGACGCAAGGATTGGTGGATGGAGGTACAGCTGGTTTGATATGGTCGTATGTATGGACATTTATTGGCATGGGACTTGTCAATATCTCGCTCGCTGAAATGGCCTCCATGGCACCGACGTCTGGTGGTCAGTATCATTGGGTTTCCGAATTCGCTCCTCCACGGTACCAGCAATTCCTCAGCCACTCTATGGGATGGATGTCGACACTCTCCTGGCAGGCAGGTACAGCATCCGGTCCATTCCTCGTTGGCACACTTATCCAATCTCTCATATCCGTCAATTATCCTGACTACGAGGCGACAAATTGGCAGGGGACACTGTTCGTGTTTGCAGTCACGCTCATCGTCTGGGTCTTGAACGTATGGGGATCACGAGCCATGCCGTTGATCCAAAACCTCATGCTCATCGTACACGTCGGTGGCTTTTTGGCAATCCTGATTATCTTCTGGGTTCTGGCTCCCCATAACACAGCTGAAGTGGTCTTCACCAGGTTTACGAACGATGGAGGTTGGAGTACGATGGGATTGAGTTTGATGGTGGGACAGATTTCGGCTCTGTACGGATTGATCTGTGAGTTCAAAATTCCCTTCCATCTCGAGGATATTTACTGATGCCTTCCAGGTTCCGATGCAGCAGCGCATATGTCCGAAGAGATCAAAGACGCTGGAGCGACTGTCCCACGAGCTATGATTAGTTCCTACCTCCTCAACGCAGGTCTCGGATTCGTCTTCTTGATCTCCTTCATGTTCTGCATGACCAACATCACCGACGCATTGAACGACCCAACCGGCTATCCATTTATCTGGGTGTTCCGCCAAACTGTGTCCACATCTGGTCTGAACGGCCTATCATCTATCGTCATAGCACTCATCTTCGCCGGCACACTTTCATTCAACTTATCCACCTCTCGACAGACATGGGCATTCGCTCGAGATGGTGGACTACCTCTCTCACGCTGGATTGCTCGCGTCAATCCAAAGCTTCAGATCCCAGCAAACGCCGTATCTGTGACCTGCATCATCACCATCCTCCTCTCACTCATCAACATCGGCTCAGACGTCGCATTTAACGCCATCATATCGCTAAACCTAACCTCCCTAATGATCACATATGTCGTTTCCATCGGATGTGTTCTGTATCGACGCTGGCACCACCCTGAAATGCTTCCTAGAGCAAGATGGAGTCTAGGGAAATGGGGTGTGCCGATCAACCTCGGGGCGTTTTTGTACTCGTGCTTTATGTTCTTCTGGTGCTTCTGGCCGAACTCGACACCGGTTGATGTGACGAGCTTTAATTGGAGTGTTGTTATGTTCGTGGGTGTTGCGTTGATCAGCTTGCTGGATTTTGTCTTCAGGGCGAGAAAGGCGTTTAAGGGTCCTGTGACTATTGTCCAGGGATGGAGGATGGATTGAGATTGTGCGGAACTCCGAATGCAAGGAGGTATGACTGAAGAGAGGGCTTAACGCTGCCGCGAGGCAGTACGTCAAAATTAGTATGCGTTTCCTCCTTTGGGGTATCCATTTTTGGATCCAGAGTTATCACGGACTGGAACCACAGCGCAATTATTATAGGCTCCCTCATGCTAAACCTAATTATGATGGATGGTTAGATAGCAGGGATAGGGATCAGGACATCACGAAAGTGAAGAAGGGGGTGCCGAGGAAGTTGCATTTATATAAAGTATGAGGGAAGGGAAGAAGTAGTAGACGGGAAGGTGGCTGTATCGTTAAAGTGTACATTGATTTTCATGGTCTGCGCTGATCGAGCACGAAACTATAAATGTTGGAGCCGAAGTGAGATGTAACAACGACAATAAACATTTTGGTATCTTAAATTAAAATAATCTGCGCCTCCAAGCCAAACAACCGTGCCAACCGAAGATGCATATTTGACGAAAACGGTCAAGATAGGGGTATCATAATAATAAGGTCAGCAGGGACCAAGGAAGATTGCAGCCGCTAAGAATGCAAACAGACCACCGGGACTGGTGGACCGCGACAGTGTTGAGAGGTGGCGGAAGTTGCAAGACGAAAGATTTGGGGTATAAATTGCAAGGCAAGAATTGGGGGTTGCAAGCCGATGCTTAGCAAACCGCTTCAACCATGAACGGCAGCAGAGCGCAGCTTGAATCCTCATATTTTCTGCGAGCTTTTCGCGCATTCATGATAACATCTGGCTTTCGGGTTCGGCGAGTCCTCCTATGACCACGACCATTGGCTTGGCCAATATCCCCACTCGACTCAAGTGGATGACAAGTGTCTTCCGACGATTGCGGTGGAGTTACGAGAGGGAGTGTTGGGCCATTGGGCGAAGTAAATCCACTGTTCACAGGAGAAACTTGTGTAAAGGGATCATCCTCATTGTTTGCCGGGGATATCGCATACGAAGGAGCGGGCATTTGCACGCAGGACTTATCCTGATTAAGTTCTTGGAAACTAGTGGAAGGCGGGGCATATTCATTGTCCGCGGCGGGATTTTGCACAAAGGAGTCATCCTAATTATGAGGAAAGTCGTGCAGTACTCCGCCAGTAATTGATTGTTTGGGTCCTCTTCATCGCCATAGTCGGAATTATTGCTATCTTTGGATTCACCAGCCTCGGCAGGTACATCTGGAGGGACAGGAGAACGATGATTTGCTCGCCACTTCTCGTTTAGCTCGTCCCTCAACTTCTCCGACGCTTCCTTGGCATCATCTTCAAGATTCCTCAACTGTCGTCTGCTTTTCTTGAAATCCTCGTAGGTTGATATGAGAAAAGAGTTAGAGGTAGGATATTGATGGTATTTGACTTGGCCCTGAGATTCGGATGAATAGTGGTCAAAGATGTTTAGGGTAGTACCGTTGGTAGTAAAGGTGGAAATAAATGCATGACCGGCAGGATCAGGACTCTCAAGAAATGAACGTGCTTCTTTTCTACCAAAAACCATGCAAGCACCATCGTATCCCGCTTGAGTTTGTGCCAAGATCATGTCCTTCCCTGGGACTTTCCACTCTCGAGCGAGATGTGGTAAAGTTGTGGCTTGCGGGCCCGAATAGACTGTAGCCGCTCCACCAAGTTGTTCGCGAACTGGAAACGGGTGAAATTCAGGCATATCGAGGCCTTCAACCATATCTGGTTGCGCAGCTGAAAGGTCGTTGTTGAACCCGACATTCTTTGGGAAGCTGGTGAAGGCTTGGTTGTAGGACCGCTGATATCCAGGGTCATCATAGCGTTTGAGTAGGTGAGTGCCTGTCTCGACTAGCACCGATGCTTCATTAGGTGCTCTTCGGATGGCGGAGGCAAAGTGTCGATAATCAGACTCACTTGGTGAGGCTGTCGATCGGCTTCTATTGATTCGCTCTTGACGAGAAATAAGATTTAGAGGAGGCTTTGAGCAGATCGGATTCAGAATTCAGTTTTGAAAAGCGATGTCCGGCAAGGCTGCATTGGTCGTTGAAGTGCTTTTCTTCGATCGTGTTGACTTGGTCTCAGAGTATGATGACCTTGACTTCGGTGTATGGCGTTGTGGACCCAAATTCTCGTCGACAGTTGTGGAAGTCAAGTGTCCAGCAGACTTTTTCCCAGTAGACTTTCTTCTTTGTCCTCCTATTTTTTTTCGAACGCTTTCAAATTTTCTGTGGTCAAGCGGGCATTTTTTGGGGATCCCTCAGCACCAGTCTCGACAGATCGGTCACGTCTCCGCTTCCGAGTCTGGTGATTACGGGTTTGTGATGGAGTGGGATATTCTAATATGTCACGCTTGGTTTAGTACACTGTTTATCGACAACAACACTGACAACCTACCTTGAGGCTGTGTTATTGAAGGCAGCAACACATCGATAGGACGCGAATTTGGCACACGCGTAGATGAGGTCACACCAACTGGCTGTAAAGTCCGGGGATCTGTTGGCCGTTCCTCGAGGGGGCCGCGAGATTCGTAATACGATCCTAGGATGTGAGCAATCGGCACAGAGTGCTGCCTTGATTCTATCCGAGAGCTTCGTCTCCGCGACACCATCTAATATCAATATCTTCGCAATCAGAGTACAGAGGAGAAATCATGCCTACCTGAGGGGGTTTGAAGGGGATCTGGCAGCGGTCGCTGAGGAGCCCCATGTTTACAAATCCGCGAAGATAGTGGATTCATGGGGGCCATGGGTAATTGTGAGCAGAGCGCGAGGTTAGTGATCAGTGTTAAGTGAGGAGGGATCGCCAGACCGGCGGCTGAGTACAGATGTAGCTGTGTGGCGTGTCGATTTTGCTAGCTGATTTGATTTAATCTAATTTGCTGGCGTACGACGATGAAGTGCAGGATGATTTTGAACAGAGGGGCTATATGTTCAAAACCCAATCAATGGATTGGGTATCTGGTCGGTCGCGACATGAGGAGGATGGAGTGTGATGTTTTGTACTGACGACTGGTCGTGGCATGGGACTTCGCGACTAAGCGCACTCGTGAGAGAGCCCTGGGCGGAATGAGTCTGGATTTGCTCATAAAATTCGCTACAGTAAACCAATAGGAGAACCTCACGATTAGCCCATTGTTATTTAGTTTAGAACATCTGCAGCTCACTTCAACCTTTTCGTGATGGTAAAACCAAGATGTGAATTCTTCTTAATTGTCAAATAAAATGTATTGCTTGAGTATATTTGACTTTACTTTATATGAGTATTCTTTTTGGTTTTACACTGCGTCAAGCACCTAGGTAGGTAATTATATTAAACGTTATATTCGTGAAGCCTAGTTGATTTGAGTATTTAGAAAGATGATTCGCTCCAACGAGCTTTACAGTACCCAGATAGTGAGGCAAAATCGAATTCCGACTGCCTAATTACTCGTACGACTGGAATCAAGTTTCCCCTTTGCGAACACCTCCACATCCGTGACATCAACACCCCTCTGCCCATTAAACGTCCTATCCAAATCCCAACTAACACCCCTCCCTTCCCCAAAAACAACCCGATACCTCTTAACCACATTCTCCGGATCTTCAACCAACTCCCTCTTCAAGAAATCCACACTCCACACCTCACGCCTAACCTTCTTCCCCGTAACCCCCTCCACAATATCCGCAACCCGTCCATAGCTCACAGTCTGACCAGCAACATAAACAATCTCATTCCCGACCTTCGGCTCCGCAAAGGCAATCATCACCGTCAAACGTCCGATATCCTCCGGTGTCGTGACAGTAACTTTATTCTCCCATCCTCCAAGCGCTCGTACCACAATCCCCTCATCATCTCCCTGGCTAGCCTTGTCCTCGAGATCAAGATCAACAACGCCGAAAAACGGTTCAAACAAAAAACTCATAAAAATACCCGTACTAACAATAATCCACTCCGTCCCATCCTGCCTCCTGAGTAAATCCCTAACATCAATCTGTTCATCCCAAACAGGCTGTGCACTCCCTCGTCCAATAACATCATAATCCGCACCAAACTGCCACGGTACATACCTTTTAACCTTTCCTTCCAAAACCGCTTGTGTGATTTTAATCTGCGAGCCTGGTCCAGATGAATAACCTAAACATGAGATAACGAGATCGTAGGGGCTGAAGATTTGAGCGAGGTTGGAGATGGGAGAGGTGATGTCGCCGGGGAGGAATGCGATATTGAGGGTCTTGAGATGTGTGAGGAATGCGAGTTTGGCGGGGGAGGGGGATGAGATTGTTGATGGGCGGAGGAGGACTGAGATTTTGGTTCCTGGAGGTGATAAGAGGGAGAGGGCGGTTAGGATTGCGGTGCCGAGTTCTCCGGCTCCGAGGACGAGGATGTTGTTTGTCATGTTGATTGAGGAGTTAAGACTCGCTTACTGTAAAGATGGAATTGGGGCTGGAATTGGAGAGGAGGAATTGGAAAATCTGGGGGCTCTCGATGTATAAATGTCGACCTCTCGGCCCTTTCGGAGAATAACTTCTTCTTAAAACCGCGGATTTGTTCACAGATCTGGAAATCTTTGAATGAAGTCTTGGAAAGCGAAAGGAGGTTAGCCGAATTACAAACAAATGTCACGTGAACGGAGAAGGAAACGGGATTCCGCTTGAAGACTGATAGTGCTTTCAATCTACTCACTGTGATGCTGTATTAATTGACGAGCTCTTAAGTGTTCTCTTCTTTCCATTTGATGTAAAGCGATTTTTTCTTGCAACTTCCAGACCTAGAAACCCCAAGAGCTTGTCTGGAAAAGAAGCATTACTTACCTTACCTTAGTTGGCATACCTTACATCCGACGTGACTTTTCTCCTCTCTTGGCCGAAAACAGGTACCACAACACAAAATGCTTCGGTGATGAAGAGTCCAAGAATACCTTAGGTAAAGGTGAGTGGCATTGGCTGGTATTGTGGATGAGCAGGCAGGCAGGCGTTGGTGAGAGGAAAGGAGAGGATTCAAGGCACGGTCCGTGTCTGTATGGATGGATTGATGAGGTTGAAGTTCAGCCGTTGGCGGTGGAGCTTGAGACCTATACTAACATCCATACTACAGGGCGTTTGTTATTAGAGTAAAGCGTGAGGGCACTACCCAGTATTTTTGACAGCCTCATGCTGGAGCGTCAACGTCACTATCGACGGTGGAGGAGAATCAGTATCAGGGTACAGGAGTGGGATTGAGATTGGCAGTGCGGCTGTAGAAATAGGGACAGACGTTATTGGCTTTTCTGAGGCGAGGCGAGGAAGATGCACCGTACCGGGGAAAGTGAATTTATATGGTTCGACGGTCTAATATACTTGTAAGAGGAAGGGAAGGAGATTCTGGCAAGGAAAGCCAGAAACAGGTACTTCCCCAAAACCTTTGTCACACTTGCATGACCATGAAAAAAAAGGACTGAAATAGCAAGTCTCGAAATATAAATATTGAGATGTACAGTACTGTTGTGTATAATTCAGTGTTTGTCTCAAAGGCCAAATCATCAAAAAAAAAAATTGCGCCCATGAATAAATGCCCATATCCATACATGCACCCTATCCTTTTATTCTACACCCCTTCTATCATCTATCTATCTTCCCTTCCCAGATTGGATTAAGCCTCGTACCATAGAACATCCCATCACATCTCATCTAAACGAAAGCGACCAAGGCAGCAGCGGCACCGAAGAATCCAACGATGGCGGAGGCCTTCATGTGGCTAGCAGCACCTGTAGCGGTGACGGTAGTGGAAGTAGGGTTGGCACCTGCGGGAATCAACGTGTTAGTCTGTGTGTCCTGGAATGTGGAAGGTGGCAAGGGGGGTTCTGTTGGGGCTGGACCTTGGGTTGTGTCTGGACCACTGGTCACGGAGGTAGATATGGGCTCGGATGATACAGAACTTGTGGCAGAGGGAGGGGGCAGGGAGTCAATGGGGGAGTTCGAACCTGTGGCAGTTCCGGTGGTAGCTGAGGCTCCACTTCCTGATCCTGATCCGGTTCCAGCAGCTGAGGTGCTTGCTCCTGGAGAGACGGTAGTGGCTGAGCCGACAGATGTAGTCATTGAGCCAGTAGCCGAACCAGTAGCAGAGCCGCTGTCAGATGAAGAAGTAGCGGTCTTAGAGGCGGATGAAGATGAAGACTTGACTGGGTCGCAAGTCAAATCGAAAAGGGACTTGGTGGAAACAGTGGTGCCGACAATACCGAATTGAGGCTGGCTGTCGACAGCAGTGTTGGCATCAACGAGAGTGTACCAGTAGGTATCAGTCTTTCCGAAAAGAGTGTTGCAACCAACTGCCTCGTAGTAGGATCGTGCGTTGGCAGTGGATGGGTGTCCACCTGCAGCGTCCTTTCCGCTGACAGGCCATCCGGTCTCAGTAACGACAACTGGCTTTCCCTTGGCGGCAGCAACTGTGATATCGTAGGCACTGTTGAACAACGTAGGGGCGTTCTCGATGGAGTTGTCCTCGGTGATCTGGAAGTATGGGAAGGTGTTCATTCCCAAGAAATCGGCCTCGTCAATGACGGCAGAGTTGGAGCCGTTTCTCCAGACATCCCAGGTATCGACGTGTCCAACTGCCACCTTACTCAAGCCAGTGCCCGAAATTGCCTTCCTGACTTGCTTGATGTATTTGACCAGATCGGCTGGTTGGGCTCCAACACCGGTAGGGTCGTTGGAGAGTCCAGTGGGGGAAATACGGTACAGATCCTCGGATCCAACAGAGATGCCGTTGACACGGCTTGTGAACTCCTCGCCGTATTGCTGGATGGCAGATGTGAGAGCTGCAATCTCGTTATCCATATTGGTTTGTCCTGCTGAAGCCCACAGTCCGAGGAAGAGTCTGGTGTCTGTGGCGATGGCGGCTGGGATGGCAGAGATAGGGGAGTTCGTGGTGCCGGACTGGATCATGGTGTAGAGTCTGGCGCTGGAGAAAGCTCCATCGGTGTTGGCAAGTCCCTTTGCGGCCTTGAACTCAGCAGTGAAAGAAGCCTCGTTCTTCATGGCTCCCTCTCTGGTGACAGCTCCATAGTTGAAACCTCTGTTGACGGCGGAGGCGACGGAAAGGGATGCCGCGAGGGCGAAGAGTGAGGCGTGCATAATTAGAAGATTTAATTAAAGAACAACAAAGTAAGTAGGTAAAGGGAAGTAGTGAGTGTGGGTGTTTTGCTAACGAGAGACAAAGACAAAAGAGGAAGAGGTTGTTGATGAGGAAGAATCTCAGGTCGTGAACAAATGTTGTTGACAAGAAGATCTGGGGTTGAGGGTACCGCGTTCCTCTTAAAGGGCTGCTATTTTTGGCCGGGCCCACCGTAAATTTCCGCTTGGCCCACTTCCCTTCGCCGGGCTTGGAATGAAATGATCGAAATGATCTCATGGGATACGAGGCCCATCCTTGCCAAGGCGTCGGGCTTGCTTGGGACCTGCTTTAGTTTTGCCCGGTTCGAGCTGTTTTTTATCCCAGCCAGCCAATCATTTAGATTCTTGGCCCGTAAACGAGACAATTAAAGTTCTTGGCGAGAAGTCTTTTTACTCCGTAAAGTTCAGCCCATGTCCTGATTGGGACGGGTGTTGAATATTCGCCCCTGGTGGCTTGGGCACAGACCAACGGGCAAATGTCAATGTTATGTGAGTGAGGTCCTGTAGTTGGGCTGATTTGATATTGATCCTTTGATGGAAAGAAGCAAATGTGTGCTTTGAATCATTCAACTTCTGTTCTAATGAGAGGAATTGCATTCATCTTCCATACGATACAATCTCTGATATCTCCATTCAGCCATCCAGAGCGATGGGTTGCAAATCTCGCTTCCTTTGCCCCACGCCCGACAAAAAGGGGCAGACATTGGAGCAACCCGATCACTATTCACAACAAAACAACAAAATTGAGCAAGGCTATCACAACAACTTGAGCAACAAGGATAAATCGGATAAAAGTATAATTTAATTATTCACTTTCATCCATCACAAAGGTAAAAAATGTCTTTGAAGTATAAATGGAATTATATCGGGGAATATGGTCCTGAAGGATAGGTACAGATTACTGAACTGCCCGACTTCAATCTTTTACCTACCGTACTTGCAAAATGCAAACACTCCAGCCAACAATTTCGTGAACACAACACCCTCGCCATTCATTCACTACTGACAGAGGAAGGAAAAGAACACACTCGCCATTTATCCAGTATTAAGTAATTTACTACCCTTTGAAGGATTGCACCAAAAAAATCAAGAAACAGAAAAACTCTCCATATCAACCAAAATCTCAATCTCCTCATTCCCCAGCAAAACCTCCTCTTTCATCGCCCTCACACTACCACCATCAACAGCTGCTGCTGCTGCACCACCCCCACCAACCACCCCCCTCTGATAAGGAATCCCCCTCGCCATCTCCAACGTCCCCTTACACATCCTCAGAAAGAGCGGTCCCAACTCCACCTTACGCAACGGAATCAAACTAAACAGCAGACTAGCCGTGATCCTCAATAACGTCTTCTTATGCACCGTAACCGCATACTTCTCATCCAGAAACCTCCAAAACACATCCCTCAGTCCCGCCAAGATCCTCTCATCCGCCTCCTCCAGCAACGGCTCCATCATCTCCACTGGGAAGTTCGATGATGACAGGGCAGCTATATCCATGAAGAGGATATGATCATACCCAAGCAGCGACTGCAGCACCTTCGCAAGATCATAATGGATATCCCCCTCCATAGTAAGCGTATCCTCCAACTGACACCTCACATCAATAAACGACACGCTCTTATCATCTGGGCTGAGGATAGCATTACTAAATACCGGATCGCCGTGGATGATAGGTACATGCACACCTCTCTCCTCCGCCTCGTAGGTATCCAGGAACTCGTTCAGCCGCGAGAAACACTCTGCCGAGTTCGGTCCTAGGGCCGCGTAACGTGTCGTGTTGTTGTAGTATCGAGACCGCAGCTTGACGCCGTAGTTGGCGTAGATGTTCACGACGCCGTGTGAGGAGCGCGAGGTGCTGTGCTGGGAGAATTTCTCGCCTAGAGCGGGGGAGATGGGGAGACGTGGGGTGAGTGTGCTGGATGTAGTGTGGATGCTATGGAGGGCAGTCAAGAGCGTGAGGAGTCTACCTTCAGTTATGGAGCGACCAACGAGGAGATGGCTGAATGTAAGACCCTGTCTATATTCCATCTCCAGCGTATAATTCCCCGTCTCAGGGAGGTAATCGACCGCGAACCCTGTGGAGAACACAGGGAGTAGTTTTGTAGGCATGTGTGCGTAGAAGAACAGCTCGCCGAGGATGCCGTCTGATTTGGAGGACTTGATGACTTTGTCGCCGACGATCTGGATGGTGTTGAAGTCGCGGGCGGCGATCATGGCTTTGGTTGTTTGGTTGGGACGAGGGGTTGTTGGGCGGGCGGATGTTCCTTCGGGTTTGAAGAGGGATGATGGGTCAGCTTCGTCAAGGAGCCAGCCGATTTCTTTCATGGTGTCGAGATGGCGTTGACAGCGAGATCGTCGACATAAACATCAGCCCAGGGTTTACCGAAATGGATATCTAACCATAACCAATCAGTACATTTCAACAGAAGTAAGAAATACCGGACTTACCATAATACGGAATCTCATATATCTCCAATTGCTGGAATGTGACAGGCCCAACATCCTTCAATATCGCACCCACATTCCCCTGATGCGTCCTCATCCTCCTCGCAGTTTGCTAACACCAGAACCAGTTCAACCCCCTCAAAACCCAACTCCCACCTCCCATATGAACTTACAATAATGATATGATGTCCCGCCTTGTGCAACTGCTGCACCAAGCGGATATTCTTCCAAATCGGCGGACACGTCGAGTAATCCCCCGACACCGCCGGGACGCCAACAAGCGTCATATCGAGATCGAAGCAGAACCGTCTCTTCTTAACATGATTAGGCCTCTGCCCATCTTTCATCTGCATCAGCAGATCCTCCAACTGCTCCGGCATGCCCACGCAGCTGAAATCCTTCCTCGACAGCGGTAACCCCAGGAAGGGGAGCCGTGCGTCGTGGATCATGGTCCCGATCATCTGGGACGTGTAGTACTCGCCTATTTCTGACCCCTTGGGCCGTTGGGCGTTCGAGTCGATGTTCTTCGCTGCCCAGGTGTGCAGGAGGGAGGCGGTGACGAAGACGTAGGCTCCTGTGTTGGCTTTGTTGGAGATGGCTTTCTTCTCGCGGATGTCGGTTATGAGAGGGATGGAGCCGTCTTCGGTCTTGGTGTACGAGTAGATGGGGTTGGTTCCTTCGTCGGGGAAGTATAATACTGCGCCGTATTGGATGGGCATGTCTCTTACGTGCTGGAGAATATCGGCCCAGTAGATTGTGTCGCCTGGATAGATACTGTAGGTTGTGCTTGTTTACAGGAGGAGGTAGGGGACTTGCAATCAAGTGACACTGTTCGTCCTCCCATGTACTCGGCGCACATACTCTGGGTTGTCATGTACAGCTTAAACGAGTCAGTCTTTCATACACAATATTCTCATTTGAGCACCCACCGTCTCCGAAGCCCCTTTCGTCTGATGCTTCAATCTCAAGAAACGAAAGTCAAGTTTAGGGAATGTCTTCATAACCAACTGTCCAATGCGAAACTCATCGTCAATCTCTGCATTGACAGCCATCCACAACGTATCCTCCGGCTTCAAGGACAGGTTATCAATGATTCGCAGGATCATAGGCCGGCCAATGATGTTAATCAGCGGTTTAGGATATCGGTACCCGAATTTTGAGAACCGACTTCCTATCCCTCCTGTAGGGATGATGATGTTGAGAGCAAGATTTTTGCTGGCTGTATTCTGTGTGTCCGTCTGGACATCTTTCGTCGTGAGGCATGGCATACTTACCAGTGAGAATTTTGTTCCTGGAGGTTTTGGACGGGGGAAATTCTACTTGGAGATTTTGGAGATGGTATCCTCGATGGATCTCCTGAAAATTTCGAAGGAGCGAGTTAGGTTGGTGATATCACCCATTCCTGACAACATTCTCCCTTGCTGCAAGGGCAAGACAAGATCATTTCATTTCCATCACATCTCCTTTCTAAACCTCTCGCCAGGAAAACAAAAGACGAGTAAAAGAAAAAATACACAATCAATTCGACAACACTTTGCCACTATTGATACATCACAAATCGAAAAACAATCGCATTACTTTTCCTTCCGTTCGTGGTTGGCGATCAGCTTGTCGTTTGGGCGTTGTGGCGGCTGCAAGGTGCCTCTGATCGACTGAGACACTTGACTCTGTGTCTCGTCATAAAATAATGTGATTATTCAGAACAGAACAGATAGCTAGAGGAAGGGATAAAAGAAAAACACGACTCAGAATCAGGGTGAAAAAAAACGAATACAAGAAAGAAGGGCAGAGCAGATCATCAAATCTGTCCTCTGATCCCATCGATTCCCTCCCTCCATCATTTTCATCCATCAAGACAGATACCTCGTTACCCATCACAAGTAAACAACACCACACCACATCACACCATACCGAGCCAGCACTTCTGGATGCCAAAGTCCCACCAACACAAACCAAACCAACGCCGCCCATCATGAAGATGCAATTCCTCCTCACGCTCTGGTCCCAGCACACCTACAACGCCGCATACCTCTCAGCGCTCTGCCTGGTGATAATCCAAGTCAGCATAGGATGTATAATGCGATCATCGCAAACGAGTGGGAAATACACCTTCTCGACATCCAGCTCCGTCACGATCTCCGAGTTCTTCAAATTCCTCATCTCGTCTGCGTTGATGGCTAGGGCGGCCAGGAAGGAGAGGGAGAGGGAGGGTGATGAGAAGGCAATGGGCGAGATTGGTGCTGAGAGGGGGAGTGAAGAGGAGGAGGGAAAGAGGGGGAGGGAGAAGGAGAGAGTGGGCGATGATGATGAGCTTGGTGTCGGTGTGGGGGTTGAAGATGAGAGGTTGATTTATGGGGGTGGGAAAGCCCATGGGAAGGTCGGGTTGGTGAGGGCGTATGTCAGGAGTTTGGGGATGGTGAGCATAGAGAATAGGTATGGGTTTGTGAAGTTGGCGTTGTTATATGCGCTTATCAACAATACTGTAAGTGTTTGTTTGTCTTTCCGATGCAAAAGCCAACCAAGGTCGAAATTTTAAACGGGAAAAAAGTGGCACTTACTGACATGATCATTTGATAAATAGATTTTTGTGGCGTATAAACTGGCGGATCCGGGGACGATTGCTCTTGTTCGATCGGGAGTTATCTTCATTACTGCTTTGATCATGGTCCTTGCTCTTGGATCTGATATCTCGAAGATCCAATGGACGGCCATTATCATCCAAGTTCGTCTCTCTCCCATTTCCACTTTCATTCCATCTCATACTCTCAAAATCACCCTTTCTAACACACCTCCTCAGCTCTGCGGTCTCGCAACAACCCAATACACCCCCGACACGGGTACATCCTACCCGCTCTCAACCTATATGGTCCTCCTCTTCTAGGTATTCGTCAGCTCCGTAGCAGGCGTGTACAACCAATCGCTCCTGAATAGCGACCAAGCATCCCTCCACGCCCAGAACGCCGTCCTTTATGGTTTCGGTATTGTCATCAACAGTATGGTACATCTGACGCTTAGTTTTGTGACCGATGACGAACCCGTTTCCTCCGTCAGGTATATGAACTCAGCTGCGTATTTGGTGATTGTCAGTAATGTCTTCATTGGACTTGCTATTACTGCTGTGTACAAATGTAAGCTCGTCGTCGTTACCTTCTCTCCATCCCCATCCCCATTTCCATTTCAATGTATATTGTCATAGACTCATTCATTATCTTGGGACCAAACTGATCCAGATAGATGCCAACGCCGTCATCAAATATCTCGCTACAGCCGTCGCAACTGGTGTCCTTCTGTACATCTCGCCCATCTTGTTCGGTACCACAATGGCGCCTCTCATCATTCCAGGTGGATTAATCGTCTTCGTCACCTCATGGCTGTACATGGAATGTCCGGCTCCAAAGCGGCCCATCGTCACTTTCTCCGATGAACCACCAGGTAGTCGCCCATTCAATTTCATTCCCTCAGGCCCAGTATGTATCTCCTCTGCTCCTCGCCAAATCAATCTAACACCCCCAAGAAATGGCGTAATCCCATCCTCCTCGCCTCCTCCATCGCCCCAGTCTTCATAATAGTCTTCTGCGAAACCATGCAACTTTCCTCAATATCCACTCCCGTCTCGCTCCTAATCCTGACCTCCCCATTCAACACCACGCTCGCCTTCATCTGGTGGAACGGACATCGACCGGAACGTGTCCCTTTAATAGAGAAATACGCTCCTTTCTTCCACACTTTACACTTCAGCATGCCGAGCTTCATCGAATCCCCACACCGGACTGCGTTCCAGAATCTGACGCATGATAACTGGGGCGATGGACTGGTGACTTATGTCCAAATTGCGAGGACGATGCAACTTATTCTTGACATGCCGAGGAATGTGTCGGAGCCGGAGATTGGGGGGTTGTTACAGTTCCATTTGTAAGCCCCTTTCTATGCTTGTCATTCGAGTTCAAACTGCTGTACGTGGTCGAAGCGAGTTGCTGACAATAAACAAGCGATGTTTGGATCGACCCCATGGATTTCGCCGAAGAAGACTACAACAAGATGTGGATAGCCGTGAGCCGCCACAACGACAACGCCGGGGGCGGCCCAACCTTCCTCTGCTTGAAGAAGCGCGAAAGTTTCTCCTCCTGGGTCGGCATGGCCAAAGACCGGAACTGGCAATACCCGCTCCTCGAAGCCCTCCAAGACCTCGAAAAAGCCAACACGGATTACACTTTCGATCCAGAGGAGTGGTGTACGGGCTGGTCCGACATCTATTACATCCCGCGCCATCTCTGGGTCGATTATATCTACCTGGCTGCCTTTTTCGGCGCGAGGGATGTCTTTCATGAGATGGCTGTGCCGACGATAATGCATATCCTTGACCAGTCGAGACGGACGAGGGAGTTGAGCTCGATTGTGAATTTCATCGGTTATTGCTACGGTGGGTGTTGTGCCGGCGGTGCGAACATGGAAGATCTGCTTTCTCATCGCTGTGTCCATAAACTCGACTACGCGGGTGATCGGAACGTCGTTGCTGCGCATTACGATGGTTTGGACTATGCGGCTAGTATCCTAGGCAGCGAAATTGAACGACCGGAATGGCTCGACCAGACACATCGTCAGGAGAACTGGACGACATTCGAGCAGAATCTAGCTCCGGAAACACTGACGGCGTGGAAGGCGGCGATGAATAAAACCCCCCTAGGTAAGACGATGGGACATAACATGCCTGCGAATTTCGTGTGGAATTCCACGGGGATTGAAACACCTCCTACGCCGGGGGAATTGAGGAAGATAGAGCAGGAGAGGTTGACGAAGTTGGAGGAGGAGAAGCTGGCGGAGCTGGCGGAGCTGGCGGCGGAAGCTGAGGCGGTGAGGAAGTTGGAGGCTAATAGGAAGGCCAAGGAGCAGAGGCAGAAGGAGAAATTGCAACTTGCTGAGCAGATGAAGGCTGGAATGGGGAAGATCCCGGATCTGGTGGGTGTCGTGGAAAACGAGACCTGAGGGTTGATGCTGGATCAAGGAGAGAAGGGACGGCAGGGAGTGAAGTGAGAAGGTTCGGAGGAGAATGCCCTTGCACTGGAAATGATTGGATATAGATGAGTATTAGCTACATGGAGTATTGTACACGATTCGCAGCGAAATTGTTTCCTTGGAGGTAGACTAGAATTTGCGTCCATATGCATAGCATAATGTCAGCAGTCTTTGAAATGCAGGTACGAGATTGCTCACACATTAGATACATCGAGGCTTAATACTTGACAGCCACGTAAGGTTCTACCTGGAACTCAAGACTTCATCAGTAGTTCATTGACGTAGTTCACTGCCGTAGTTCACTGATATCCAGCCTACTTGCTGCAAATGCATTCTGTGATGGACAACCAATATTGGGATAACAAACTGTCACCCTATTCCGACCGAAGGAAATATGGAGAATTTGGGACCATGGTGCCAGTAGAAAGAGATCTCGCGATGATTTGGGGGACTTGCCCAGGCAACGCAGTCACGGTATACGATACACCAGTTTGTAAGAGCAATTGCCCAAGCTGACAGTCTGCTGATAATTTCAAATTGAGACCTTCTAATTAGAAGAAAGCTCCTTCATAGGTTCGGAATTTAATTTCAGACTGTGGCTGGGGAGGGGGCTCAACGGGTGAGGTAGTGAAGGTACCGGGTCGAATAACAACCCAGCGAGATATGAACGTGTTAAGCAGAAAGAGACAGCAATGAGATGAGAACGAAGCGTCAAATTCAAGACAAATGAAGGGTGGTATGTAAATGGAAATTATATTGAAGTAGGTGGGTTCAACTTGCGTTGAATAAATAGAAAACAAAAACGAGAGCAAGCTAAGAACAACACTCGGAGTAGACACGCAACCAGGGGAGTGTGTCGGATACCATCCAGGTAGCCTTTGCACCAAATGATAGCAAAGGCCCTCGGATCTGCAAGTATATATCTAGTGGCTCAAACCACGGGTACCTTTAGTACGTGTAAAGTTTCGAATGATACCCTCCAAACCAATTGCTTGATCCGCAGTCACAACTATGTCTCTTTGTATTTCCCCCAACCAGCCGCTCCACATTAGGTATCAATCGCAGACATCCAAGCAAGGTAGGAAGAAAGGGGGTAGTACTAGCTTCATCAAAGTTAGCACAATGCTCCAGCCAACAAGGAACCAGGACTGGTGAAAAAGTGAAAAGTAAAATTCAGAGGTGCATTTGCATGCTTGGTATCTCGCCATAACACGGTTCTTGAGGCCGCTCAGTAACACGGACCAATTTTGCTCATCATAATATGTTGAAGGGGGAGGTGCGTGCTGGGGGAATGCCAGGGCAGCTTCGGAGGAGAGTTGGGAATCCTTGAGGGAAGAGAAACGTACCAATTGGAAGGAAGATAATAATATAGCTGCCGGAAATAGTTAGGTTATTGTCTAGCAAGACCGCAATTGCCTTGAACAAGAGGTTGTTGTTGTGTGGAGCGAAAAGGCTAAAGAAGAGAAAGGAAGCTGGGAATCAGAAAATCATTGAAGAGGATCGCGAAAATCCTTAGCGCGAAGACGGACCCATTAATTCCCGTGATCTCGTTCCACTTCAACCCCTCTAGCTCGAAAGGGAAGCTGCCACAGCTTTTGAGAAACGTCAACCCGGAACAGCTGTCTTTCTGCAAATTCTGAGTGTGAGAGAGTGAGACGCTTGTCCTCGGCTCAAGAATCTCGTCCTAAGAGAAAGCTCATGACTTCGCTGCTGTCGTCTGTGAAAGCTGCTGTGACATCTGCTCTTCGATTACCATTCAGAACCCCGCCATCTTCCCCGACTCCAGGTCTTGTTCGCACCATGGCTTCAGCTATCACCATGCCTCGTGATCCTACCACGGTCTCGAATTATAACAATTGTAGGTAAAGCTTGTTTTGTTGGAGAGTGGGGTGTGAAGCTGGTAGCTTGGCGGCATATTGAAGGGATGTTCTGGAGGCTGTGGGCTAGTGCGTGATGGCTGCCCACGCGCACCTCATGAGTCCTCACAGCTTACCAAATAGAATCTTGAAATATTGTTTGTAGTAGACCCCGAACCGGCTAACTCTACACAGGGAAGACAAAGCATACCATTGCTGATTTTGCTATCGATTTCAAGAAGCAACGTCTCACTGGAACCGTGACTCTCTCACTTGAGTCCATTACCGAGAAGGAATCAGAGGAGATCATCCTCGACACCTCTTACTTGGACATCACGGAAATCAGTCTGAACGGCAGCAAGACCAAAGACTGGAAGCTCTCCGAGAGATCCGAACCCTACGGCAGTCCACTCTCCATCAAGGTCCCAGGCGGAGCATCCAAAGGAAGCATCGTTGATCTCGCCATTACTCTGGCCACTACCGAGAAATGCACTGCTCTTCAATGGCTTCCACCTTCCCAGACTGGCAACAAGAAGTATCCGTACATGTTCTCTCAATGCGAGGCTATTCACAACAGATCCATTTTTCCGTGTCAAGATACACCTGACGTGAAGAGCACATATGATTTCCGCATTCGCTCTCCTCTTCCGGTTGTCGCTAGCGGTCTCTCGACTGGTGCCTCGGCTTTCAAGCATGGAGAGGACGGTGAAGCTGGGACGCTTCTGTACTCGTTCCATCAGGAGATTCCAATTCCATCATACCTCTTCGCTATTGCTTCCGGTGATATCGCTACTGCTGCCATTGGGCCTCGTTCTCTTGTGTCCACTGGCCCAGAGGAGTTGTCTGATGCTAAGTGGGAATTGGAGAACGACATCGAGAAATACATCGAGGTCGCAGAGAAGCTTATCTTCCCATACAAGTGGACTCAGTACAATGTCTTGGTTCTCCCTCCTTCTTTCCCCTACGGTGGAATGGAGAATCCCATCTTCACTTTTGCCACTCCAACAATTATCAGCGGTGACCGTGAGAACATCGATGTCATTGCGCATGAACTTGCTCACAGCTGGAGTGGGAACTTGGTCTCGAATGCCAGTTGGGAACATATGTGAGCACTGCACTCTGACCCTGTGCTTAATTGGTGCTGATCATTTCCAGGTGGTTGAATGAGGGTTGGACTGTTTATCTTGAGCGTCGTATTCAAGCTGCTGTTCATGGAGAGTCACACCGCGACTTCTCAGCCATCATTGGCTGGAAAGCTTTGGGTATGATTGATCTCCCATTGACATATGCGTATACTAACAGCTTTTTCAGAGGACTCTGTTAACAACTTTGGCGCTGATCATGAGTTCACTAAGCTTGTCATCGACCTCAAGGGCAAAGACCCAGACGACTCATTCAGCAGCATTCCCTACGAAAAGGTAAACTCACCGCCTCTCATTCCGTTATCATCTAACATCAACAGGGGTTCCACTTTCTTTACTACCTTGAAAAACTCGTCGGCAAGCCAGCCTTTGACAAGTTTATCCCACATTACTTCACAACCTGGTCCCAAAAATCCCTCGACTCCTACGATTTCAAAGCCACTCTCCTCGATTTCTTCGCCTCCGATAGCTCATCCGCCAAAGCTCTCCAATCTGTCGACTGGGATGTCTGGTTCTACAAGCCTGGTCTCCCACCCAAACCCAAATTTGACACCAGTATGGTCGACCGCTGCTACGCCCTAGCCGACTCCTGGTCGTCCCCATCCTACAAACCCTCCCCCTCTGACATCGCCGGTCTTACAGCCAACCAAATCGTCGTCTTCCTAGAGAAAGTCCAACTCTTCAAAACACCTCTCTCACCTTCCCAATCCCAAGCCATGGGTAAAGCGTACAACCTCGCTACATCCCGCAACGTCGAGCTCAGCTTCCGCTATTTCGGCATCGGGCTGACAGCTCAAGACGAGACGGTGTATCATCCCACTGCGGAGTTACTGGGCACGGTTGGACGAATGAAGTTCGTGAGACCGTTGTATAGGAAGTTGAATAAGGTGGATAGAAAGTTGGCGCTCGAGACTTTTGAGAAGAATAGGGATTTCTATCATCCGATTTGTAGGGATATGGTGGAGAAGGATTTGAAGCTTTGATTGACTGGATTGGAGCTTTGAAATTGGCAGGTGAAAAAAACCGTTGGTTTGCTGGTATGGAATTCTGAAGTTCGTCTAGCTAGAGTTACTGCAGAGTGGAAGAGATATCAAAAGCAACCATCTCCTCACCTATTCATTTCTCTTGAAACCCAGAAGTGAGGTGTCTGTAGGTAATGGTGGGTCCGTCAAGAATCAATCCACTCCCCGATGACCATGATGAAAACCCCTCACAAAAGGCCGTACACCCATCCCAAAATACCAATCCAAACCAAGCCCAATATTGCGTACGTACCTGATACCTAATAAACCTCACCTCACGCAATCTCCAAATGCAACATGCTGACCCGTCCCCACCTTTCCCGCCAGTAACCCATCCAATGAAATCCTCCAAGCCCAAGCGGCCGCGTCTCCAATTCGATGACGACCATCCGCTTGAACGTCCGAGACTTGGATGGTTCTTCAGCCTTGTCTCCTGCTGCTTAAATCCGCTCGCTGCTATCTCTTGCAATTCCAAAAGCAGGTAGGTTAGGAGGACAGAGGCGGGATGTATATCATATCCTCCTCATCCTCCTCTTTTCCATTTCTTTCTTCCTCTCCCATACTCAATTCCTCTCCTTCTCCCCTCTCTCCAAACCCCACCACCCAATCCCCAAAAGCGAGAACGACGATACGATGCATCTCCTCCTCACTGGCGCAACAGGACTCGTTGGGTCCGCGGTCCTGCAAACAATGCTCACCACGCCCTCTATATCGAAGATCAGCATCCTCTCCCGGCGGCCCGTCGCGCAGGCAGAGGGACACGAGAAGGTGAATGTTATTATACATAAGGATTTCAAGGAGTATGGGATGGATGTGCTGGATGGGTTGGGAGATGTGAGGGGCGTGGTGTGGGCATTGGGGATTAGTAGTTTGGGGGTTGGGAAGGAGTGAGTTTGTTCTGCTGCTGCTTCTTCTTCTTCTTCTTCTTCTTCTTCTTCTTCTTCTTCTTCTTCTTTTTTCTGCAGTCCTGCGTATATAGAGATGTTAACAGCTGACACTTTCCCCTCACAGAGAATACGAACTCATCACCCAAACCTACGCCCTCTCCTTCGCCCGCGCCCTCTCCAAAGCCACATCCCCCTCCCCATTGACATTCATCTACATCTCCGGCGAAGGCGCAACACCCACCCCGTCCCTCCTCACAGCCCACTGGGCCCTCACAAAAGGCCGTACAGAATCCGGCCTCCTCGCGCTCTCCAAGGACCCTGCGTACGCCAATCTCCGCCCGCTCTCGCTCCGTCCTGGCGGTGTTGATATGAATGACCACCAGGAGATCCATCAGTGGGTTGGAGAGAGGGGGTGGGCGGAGAAGCTGGCGTTGCCGGTTATGAGGGCGCTGCCGGGGATTAAGGGGATGATGAGTCCGACGAGGGAGTTGGGGGGTGTGGCTGTCAGG
>JAFJYG010000073.1:0-100745 GCA_017366145.1 Cadophora sp. M221 | reverse complement strand
GGGCACAGGAGACTCCGGTCGGCGCAGGACAGGCGAGGGGGAGGGCGTACGCTGGCGGACATCCGACGACTGTCTTGGAGTCGGCGGTCTCCATGCGTGAGAAGCAAGGGTAAGAGAAGTAAGACGCCAATTGTCCTTCTTTAGGATGCTGCGAGAGTCGTTGGTGTTGTTAAGCGGGGGTAAGATCCTCCATATTGGTAAGCTCTGGCGATGCGTTAAAGAAGTTCTGGGATTTAGCCTTGGAGTTCGAGTCGAACTCTCCAAAGCTGTTAGATTCCTTTGTAAGAGTCTTGATCGAAGGAGTAAGGGTATCGGTAAATCCTAGCCATAAAGGAGCACTCCTTTCTTTGAAGCTTCGCCGATGAGGGGGAGAAGTCGGTAATAGTGGTAGGGCGGGGTTAAGGGGTGTTTGAGGTTGTTAATCGATTTGTTAATCAGACATACGTTCGAAACAGGGGCGCGCGTTAAGTTACAGCAAGGTAGGTTGATCGCGAGAGAATATCCAGCTTTCTCTGGGATAGTTTGCTGCTAGGGCAAAGAGGTACCTATCTATCAAATAGGCCAAGGTGTTAAAGCTCGTTGTTAACTTGCTACGAGGGCAGATCGATAAGGCGCAAGACTGGGTGAGATACAATGCTTCACAGCGAAGGGGTGTTGGTCTTTTCTTATATTACAGCTGGTAAGAGGTTGATACGGCGAGTAGACTTTAGCTTTGTATTTGGGCTTGATGCTACGCTTAGAATCGAGAAGAAAAGACAAGGAGAAAAAGAAAGCTCTTTGTAAGAGGGGGCTTGAGTATAAATACATAAAAAACCCGCCTAATAGGGCTTAGCGTAGTCGAACGCCATTCACATCAACATGTCGCATGCTCGCCTCCTAGTCTTCCCTATTAGGCTTAGCGCCGTCGCATAGCCAGCGATGCTACGAGCCCGTGTCGGTTAGAATACGAGGCGCATCGTAGGTCGTAACATTAAAAGCGCTAATAATATTAATATCTTACTTTTCGCAAAAAAAAGTGAATTAAATAATTAACTAAAAAATACGTACTTACTTAGTATACATTATAACACACGTATATTAAAGTTAAGTAAGGTTAAGACTAAAGTTAAGACCAACCCTCCTTCCCCCCCAAAAAAAAAAACATACAACAGCGGGAATTCGCTGGTGGTCACCCACCCAACTACTAATCCGCCGATCTGAAACTTAAGTACGGCAGAGCGGACGGGATGCCCTGTATTTTTCAGTCTATGGTCGTATGTGGCAGTCTTTTGTGGTATTTGCGTATATGTCCTGATCGTGGTTGTGGGACAAGGGGTATGTATGGTAGGGTGGAAAGTTGGTGAACAAACAGTTTTGCTAGCTAGCTAAGCGAGTGATAGATTTGGAGAGTAAACAATATCCGAATTAGAATCTGAATTGAAAAGTCCAAACAGCGCAGCGAGGATCAAGAACGAGAAAGGATAAGATAAGTTTGGAAGAATAGAGTGAGTGTTCAGTCGAAGTGATGAGAACCACATCAAGTCAAAGACGAAAGAAAAAGAAAGGAAACACAATGTCCAAATCACCCAGTGACTCGCCAGTAATACAATCTCCCTCCCTCCTATCCTCCATTCAGCTCGCCAACCTCCAAACTTCCTCCGGAACACCAGTAGGAAAAGGGCTTAAATCGGCTTATCGCAGATAAAACTCTGACTATCGCCATCATAGATAGCATCACCCTTCGGGCCGACGATAGTGAAATTGCCCTTGCAGTTGGCTGCGGGATACACCCAGCAGCCCGGGGTAGGAGGGATGGGTTTGATAGAACCTGGTGGTTTTATTAGCAGTGATTCACTCGTACGGGTTTATCCATGTCAAGTAGAGTGAGATGATGGAGCTGCTCCATATTTGTTGAAGAACGAATAGGCGAGCAAGAGTGTAGGGAGGAAACTGAGACGGTAGGTCATAAGAGGAGAGAAGGGAGGGAGGAGAGACAGACCAGTCAAGTGCGCGAACATCCCAGGGAGGTTATAGCACTGCTCGTGTTTACCATACGCGGTATACTCGAGTGAAGGGAGGCCGAGACCGATCCACCACCAGATGATATCAAAGGTTGCGAGGGGACTGTAAACACATCACATGGAAATATCAGCAGAGGTCCAAGATGTAGCGCACATATATCTTGATAGCCAAATACAGCAGCGTGGGTTGAAAGAAACATGGGAGGGTTATTGAATTTCCGCTGTACGATGGGATGAGATGGGATGGAAGAAGAGAATGGTGCAACGAGAACTCACAGGCCGTCGCCCTTCGCATTCGAAGCAAAAGGCACAATAGCGGGTACATCGACTTCGGCAACTGTCGATGCCGGGTTGGGGAGAGCGCCGGAAAGAGAAGCTGCCGTTAAGGCTGTGGCTAGGATGGAGGTGATTTGCATTATGATTGGTTGTTCTGGTGCTAGTTTTGATATTTTAGTAAGGTCAGATGAGGATATGACTTGATTTCTTGCCGGTTCGTGATCGAGGTGGTTGGATTGGGAGGTATAAATCGGGGTTTATATGGATTTGGGACAGCTCATCGACGATGGGAGGTGAGATTGATGGCGATCGGTGCGATTGTTGACTTACTTCCTCGATCTTGGAAGCTTGGGTTTGTACGCTGGAGATGGAATCACAAGGTAGGAGAATCTTCGTGTGTAGCTGGTGAGAGGCGGCGACTCCGAGATAATCATTGCTTAAGTGACGTAAGAGATTGTGAGAGAGGAGGTATATAGTTTCAACTAGGGTTGGAGAACGTAACGTTGTTGTGTTGGTCACTTGGTGGTTCGTATGCTCTTCCTGGTAGCGACCAGTGTGGTACCCTCAAGGCCAATGAAAGATGCGGTATGGATTGAGAAGGATCTCTGCCCGAGGTGATGACATCCCGAAGATGTTCTGTAAGTCGTATCCATACTCTCTCAGAACCATGGTGTCGGAGCTGGAGATATGTGACTAGTCTTGGAGTGCTATCACTTGCTTTTCTAGTGCCGAGAAACTTCATGTTTCCTACCAACGAAGCCGACAAACGAGCAAAGCACTGGAGAGAGACAATATCCTTGGTTCTTCGAAGATGACACCCTGATCGGTCGATCGCTGGCTGAATTGTCGTCATTGGAATCGAAGCTTGGATTCCAACATCGACATGATCGCACAACGAATCCTTCCCATGTACCAGTCCAGTGGTAAGCACAGTAGGTAAGGAAGTAGAGCATGGGTCGTTATCGATGGGTACTTTGGCGTTCTGAGGCCGTCCGTACCTGTCGTTCTCGTTTATTGTCCATGACTTTCGACAAAAATTGAACTCGAACAACTACGATGCCGAGGAATCGAAGCGTGGCCCGATACTGGATGGCAAGCCGAATTGAACTGGCTCAAGAGTGGTTTGTGCCAAATTGGGGTATAGTTCAATCGGTTTCTGACCTCGGGGTGTGGAATGGTAGGCTTGGTTAGCCTGCCTCGTCGTTACATGGCAAGTGTTGTCTGTTTCAAATCAGCAGATGGTCATCTCTGGCTCCTACAAATGCCCCTGAACGTTTGGCAGGCAGGTTTGAGTCGAATCACTCCAAGCGGCAAAGTCAGCTACGCAGTGGCGTGAACCATGTAACAAATGTGATCACTTGCCTTTGATAAATCTCCACGACACATTCGAAAAGAACCTTCCATCTCCTTCCAAAAGCAGGAGTCGACAAGACAAGACAAGACCGATGACACTATATACTTCCCGATCCAAGGTAAGCCATGGTTACAACAGATCATACGCCATACGAGATTTCCATCCAATGTCACTGTGTACCTACACCATCCGTCCAATAACTCGCCTTGTCTTGCCAATAGCTTGGAGGAGTCCGTCTGATGTTGGATCGGAGAAGTGATCAGATCTATCACTTCTTTTCCCCGCAGCGAATACCTTGATAGTTGGACGACGTGCAACCGAACGTAACGGTATCTCATCCCAATGATACGAAATACTCCGTTTAAAGCCCGACTGAATGAGGGCTCTAACAGAATGCCATGTGAGGTCTGAGTTGACGAAGAAAGATCAGGGATTCAGTTCGTGCAGGAGAGGTGACCAGGCCCCAGGAACGATGGTAGCATGTTAGACTTGCGCAGTGTAGTGTATCCTAATGCACGCCGTCCATCGTTTCCTTCCTATCGTACGAAGATACAGTAAAATTCCCCTTGAAAACAAAGTATGACATATACTAGAGGAGAATACAGGCAGGAGCTGAACATTGTCGATCGCTGATCAGAGGTATGGCATGTCTTGGGTATCTGCACACAAGTGTAGCAAAAGAAGCGACTGAAGCGCAGGACAACTGACTACTTCCCAAAGCACAGCTGAGAAGTAGCGGGTACCCATGGCATACGAGGGTATGCAAGCAGAGATCGATCGACAACTGAGACAGGTCTTGTGAAAATGGCAAGGGAATTTCAGGAGCAGAACAGAGGGGGGAAAATTTTGGGTTGGGGAGGCAGTTAGGAGAGCGAGATGAGAATAGGGGTGCTGTTAAATCACGCAAACGCAGGCCTAAGTCGTCCCTTCGCAAAGGGATCGCTTACTACGTACCTTATTAGGAGAGGAAATCATTCACGTTCTGAGAATGTGGAGCTTGTGAAAGTAGGAAGGCACTTGCCAAACTCACCTCGGATCCCACCAGCGCCTCTCAACACTTCACATCCATCAAATCTTAGCATCATATCAAGAAATTCGTAAATCATTGCTAAACCGAACCATCCAATCATCCTTCCCAACCTTCCTTCCTGCCTATCAAGAACATAAATCTCAAATAAATACGAAGAATATCCATCCCATCCTGTCCTGTAGGGAAATGGCCACCAAATGCAACCATCCAGCATATCCCTTAAATTGCAACCCGGCCCCCTGCCCAACGGCTTCCATATATGCTCGCCATGAGGTTTGACGCCCTTGTCCTAATGAATCCCACCCGGTCTATTCCAACAGACAATATGAGAAAAGAGATAGATAGATGAATCACGCCCATCCCTACACCTGCGTGTGGAATGCCCGCCCGTATCGTATACTCAGTCGCCCTCGAACATCGGTCGAAGAATACGTATGCGAAGGAAATTTACGTAAGAGTAGCAAGCATAGCTCTGACCAACTTCGGTGGTGGCCCTAGAGAAACAAGCAAGTCAGCCATGGCGTCCATAATAATTCCCCTTGAGGGTAAATAACCCACCAGAGGGCAGCCGAAATACCTTAGTAGTATTTGGGCACGCTGATAGCCATCCTACCTTTTCGATCCTTTTCAATCCGTACACCTCCTTCTGGCTCCTCAATCCGCTCTCTCCGAACCAAGGTGATCTCTTCACCTGGTCTCTCGATACGCTCACGCTCATACAGAACGAGATCGCCCTCCGAAGAGCGGCCATGGTTGCGGATACGGTCTGCTTTGCGAAGTTCCCGTTCAGCGCGCTTCTCGGCGCGAAGGGCTTCTTTCTCAGCTTCTAGGGCCCTGATCTCTGCGCGAATGGCTCGTTCGTCTTTTCGGTGATCGTGAGTATGGACAGCTAACGCTAGAGGACCAACAGGGCCAGATGATTCGTAGACTTCCCTTCTTTCGTAGGATTCTTCGCGTGGACCAGGGCCAGTATTGATAATAACCGGGTCAGGGTGATGATGGTGGTGGTGAGCTGGGCCACTGTGCTCGATAATTTTGGTATCTTGAACGATCTGGACGGGAGGCGGAGGTGGTGCAAAGTTTCCCGGTGGAGGAGGCGGAGGTGGAACAGTGAAAACTTCATGTCTTTCTTCGATGACGGTGCCGGCTTCAGAACGAGCACCCGACATTTCGGCTTCTGGTCCAACGAGATAGGTTGTTAGAGTTGTTTCTCTTTCTTTCACAGCTAAACAGACCAGTATTAGGCCAAAGCAACTTTGCAACTAGTGGAGAAGAACACAGCACGCCGAAACGAAATGAGGGTACTCACTTTCTGAACTTCTGAAATCCTCGCTCAACTTGATAACCTCGTCGATGTTTTCACGACCGAGCGCCTTCTGAATGATGATCACATCGCCCTAAATCGTTAGCTCGGCTCATGTCCATAAGATGGTACTGCATACCTCTTCTTCAAATGGATATCCCAATTCGATGATCGCTCTCTTGTGCACGAGTCTTGCAGGCATTCTCGTCTTTCCCTTCTTGGGGAACTCGCTTCTCACACTGATTGTTGTCTCCTCGCTACTAGACGAGCTAGTACTGCTGCTCCTGACACTTCCTCTAACACTATGGCTTGCCCGACTATCCTTGCTTCGCCTTCTTCGTCTGATGATTTCCCTCTCCCGGACTCGCTCAGGATATCCTCTGAAGGAATCATCACCATAGTAGTCCGGCTCCGCAATCTCGATTTCCTCATATTCTCTCTCAGCGTACCGTCTTGGTGGGGGAAGTCCTCTCGATCTCGGCAGTGGGATAGGAGTCAAAGGCGGAGGTAGGGGTGCTCGCACTTCCTCTCTATATCTCGCAGGAGGTCCATATTCCTCTCTCTCCACGAACCTGGTCAAAGGCTTCCGGTCAAAAGTATCCAGACTCGACTGTCTCCTCAAGAAAGCTGGTCTGTTCCCTCCTCGACGAACAGGTGGATCGGGATCGATGAACTCGCGCTCCCTCTCCCTCTCCTTCTCAATCGTAATGCTATGTCCCCTATCACGACCAAATGGTCGCTCAGGCGCAAGTCTTGGTCCTTCATCGTAGTATTGTCGGCTATCATATCGATCCTCCTCGAAACCCCTCGGTCCTCGACGCTCGTAGATCTCGTCAACCGATCGCTCTCTCGTTCTTCCTCCACCGGGAGCCCGCAGGAAACCAGAGTCCCGCTCCTCAAAGCGATCGCGTTCTCCGTATCCAGGGCCAGGAGGACCACCGCCAAAGCGTGCGCGATCTCGCTCTTGTGCGAAGCGCTCGCTGTCCCAACGTTGTCCGCCTCCACCACGACCGCCATATGGCAGGTCGGAGCCCGAAGAACGGTAAGGATCGCGGGACATGGTGTAGATGTTCTACTTCAGATTCGTGAGTTGGTAGGTTCTGCTTGGTGTGATGCGTGGATAAATGGATGGTTGGATGTTGTCGTCAAGTGTGGTGAAGAGTTGATTTGATTCGTACCCCGCTACGGACTCTTGCGTGCGCAGTGGCTGGGAAGCTGGTAGGGTATTCGTAGATGTCTCGCGACACGGTATGAAGGCGATGGAGGAGGTGAAGATGTTTGGAAAGGAGGAGGTTGGTGGTGAGGGTGAAGAGAAGAGAAGAGGTTTATCGTTGGTAGTAATAGTGAAGGGTGAGTAGTGGTGGGGTGTTGGATTGGGTGTTGAGGTGAGGGAGGATCGAGTCCAGAAACCGGAACTTGAGTGACGATGTTTCGCAGGGGGGACCGCTGCACCTTGCAATTGGGCAGTTTGGGCAGCCACGGCCTGAAACCCTCAAATCTTGATATCCACGTGATTGTCCTGGAGTTCTGTCTCGTAGGTTTTTGTTTAGATCTTCTGATCAGGTTTGTCTAGAAAGTGAAATGATAATAACTACATCAAATAAATATTCAATTATTCCAAAGTAAACAAATAAATAAAGCACTTAAACCAGCATCAAAACATATCCCGCAACACATGTAAAGTTATCAATACCCTCTCCACGGATCCTCCCTGACCGCCTCCAATGTCCGATGACGTAGGTATTCGACGCCCAACAGGGGTGTCCAAGTCCTGAGGGGCAGAAAAAGAATGGGATGGCAAATCGGGCTCCTATCACGACACGGCCCATCTCCGCCTCCTATATCATAAATTCTGCTGTAATAAGGAAATTGACAAAGGGAGAGGAGATGTCAGATACACTACAAATCCGTGCTACTCGGCCACTGCCGCGCCTGTGTTGGCGCCCGAGATGGGGCTGGGCTGGGCTGGGTTGGATTGGATTGGATTGGATTTACTTCATGGAGCGGGCCGAAGTGCAGTCCCAAGATTGATGAAAGTCTGGGACTCAGGGCCATAGTAGGTAACTTCGTAAGGGAGTTTGAACCCGGGAACTAGGAAACTTGTAGATGAGCGCTTGCAGTTGACTCCCGATGTGGAGATACTGCACACTGTAGGTTGTTTCCCCGGTGTGTAGATAGTTTTATAGAAGAAGATGGAGGAGAGTGGAAAGAATGGAGAGAGGACAGGAGAAGAGTAGAAGTAAATAATCAAGCAGCCTTGCTGTTGGAAGTATTTTCATATTAGATTTATCATGTGCAAACTCAACAACTCAAGAAATGCTTGAATGTCTTCGACTCCTTTGGAAGCTGTTGATCCTTCCCAGTATCTTACCCCACCATCCCATGGATGAGACCAGCCCGACACCCAGGAACCTCCGTCCCTAACTACCCTGACTACCCGTTAACCCAAGCCCAATTATCCTAACGCCACGCTATGCTTGCCTTCAAATTCGCCGAGTACGCCGTTACCACGTAGAGTGACTCTTAGGCACTACCCCATGCCATGCAGATTCTCCCCCACCTTCCCCTTCGGCTGGCACTTGAAAGGAGTCCAGCCCTACTTCCCCTTTCGACTCTTAATATAATCCCTCAACTGCTCATGCCTCGTAACAAAGAACATCATCTTCGGATCACTCTTCCAGACCAGCACTCCATTCTCATCCGCATACTTCACACACCCTTCGTACTCCTTCTTATTCTCGAACTCCTTGAACAGGAAACCGGCTGTAGCTTTCATCCGCTCGTTCTCAATCTGCCAGAGCCGGATCTGATCCACCACCGTGGGTGGGAGGACGGGGTTTCCGTGGACGGCTGCTGTCTTGACTAGTTGTGGATGGGCGTGTGAGCCTAAGAAGGCGATGATTTGATCGGATGTGATTCCGTGGGAAATGGCATTTGCGACGGATTTTCTCGTTATACGACCAGTCACCATATTTGGATAGCGGACGCCGAGTCGAGTGAAGAGAGCCAGGACGGCGATTTGCAGAGGGGAGTTGGTGTATGCGTATAACCGATAGTTGGTTTCGATGATAATGAATCCTTTGGAACCGCTAGCTGCGGTGAGAGCAGCTTCAAAGCCAGCAGAGACACTTCTAAGTGCACTGGCATCGGAAGTGAGAGTTGTCGCCAGTCTGGTAGGGTAGAATTGGGTAGGTGCTGAGGGCGGGATATAGACCAGACCGAAATCGACGAGGTAACTTAGCATCTGCCGTTGTGACTCCGACAGCGTAGAAGTGCTATAGGCTCGACTCAATTCCAGAGATCCGAGCATGAACAGGAACGAGAGGACATCCACGGAGTCCAAAGTCATCTACGGATGTTAGCCTTCGCCCCAACTTGATACATGCTACCAACCTGTTCCGCGTTCTCGATCCAAAGCAACAGGAGCGTCCAGACCTGTGCATTAACCTCCTGCAGCAGAAAAGAGAATCCAGCTTGTGTAATTCCTCCGCCCGAACGTCTGCCAGTCGTAACCAGCTTTCCAGCCTCCAACAACAGTCTCACGGAATTTGTAGGTCCACCATCACCCTGTTTTCCGCTATCTGCAACACTATTAACCACAAAATGTAATATCATCTCCCATTGATCTCTGGCAAACACATCGAGGAATTCAGCATCCAAGCCCGCAACAGGCGAATCGTGAGACGGTACGCCGAACGACTGATGCTCCCCTCCTCCCGTCAAAGCCAGCCGTAGCGATGCGCCGAAATTCTTCGTCAGGGATGCGCATTGAGGATCGTCTCGACTCTGGGCTGTGATGGTGATGACATGGAGTCGAGATAGAAGTGATAGGGCATGGTCTTTTTCTCTGCAAATTGGAATGCCTGGTTAGCAGAGCTCGACTTTGCGTAGAATGAGGTGCGGACTTTTTGCTTCCTGGATGCACCCAGAGGTCAAGATCTGAGAGTGGCAGAGGTTTGGTCATGTAAAGCATGGCCATGACAAACGATTTGGCTATAATTTGTTAGAATGCCGTCTCTTGGGCAGAACCAGGATTCATACCTAGATGCGGCAGCATGCGCCTGAAGATGGCGAGAGCTGTTGAAGGTTCTTGATACAATCGTCGGAATGTCGTACCTGGAAGTCTCTCTAGGTACTCGAAAGAGGCAAGTGTTGAGACAGACATCTTGATTGCGTCGAGATCTCAGGACTCGAGTTGTTACCTGTTGATCATTGCAGGTGCTCAGGAATGTAGTGTATTTGATGTTTTCGAAGCCTTGCGATGCAGCCTGGTCGGAAAGGAGTGGATTTTGATGGTCCGTGCCCAAGCTTCACCCATGATGTCGGACTTCCTCCACTTTCATCTTCCTCCTTCTCAACAAGGCGATTAGATTGTGCAATATGGCAGCTTTGAGATTCGTCAGATCTGTAAGTGTTTGTGTATAGTGAATTGGATTCAAAATCCTAACTGGGTTGCAGGTCTTGAAGTCCTTCCAGGCAGAGTCCGGTCTTGAGCCGAGGTAGGACATCCAATCCCCTTCTCAATACACAATTCAAGATCTCATGTCTATCTGCTTATTGTGTCTATTCGTATGGTCTTTATATTCATATTCTGGAAGTTCTCGGGAATCTTCGGCCAACTCCCCCTTGTTTTAGCGCATTTATCATTTCCCCATATGTTCTTCCAGCAGTCTACTAACATTCTGATCCAAATAGACTATTCGGAGAGAATGTGAGGCTTCTTGCCATATTCCCCAATTGGGGTACCATGAGCTAGCTATCTATTCTCTTGAATTATTCTGATCTTAAGTCTGTAGCTGCGAGTTACAGCCGCCGAACCTGGACGGGTAGATTTCGAGTTAGATATCAAAAAAGAACACACAGTCAGTCCTCACACGCTCCCCTCACACGCTCCCCTCACTCAATCCTCTAATCGGAAGTAGAATCGTCTCAATATCATCCATGGCGGAACCATTGCAAGCATGGGTGGGTCACACTGCCTAGGCCGTTGGAGAGAAGATACACTGACCTCGCCACAGTCGACCTGGGGGGATCACTGGCTGTAGCTTCAAGAGGATTATACGCAACTGGCGTTTCTACAGATCTCAATGGTCAGTAGACTTCACCAATTCCAGAAATGATCATCCGTCTGATTCTTTGAGCCTGTTCTAGTCACGTATCTCAACTCTGGAGGTCAAGTGGGAGATGTTCTGAAAGCAGTCGTCAAGTGCGATAAATGTAAGTCTGATCCACGCCAACTTCACCTCAAGCCCAATTAACGATTCAACAGTCGGCAAAACTCTGGCGTATACATCGGTTGAATTTACCAACGGCAAGGGACAGATAGCGGCGAGGGGAAGCCACACAAAGTATGTCCTTCCTTGTCTTGGTGTAGCATCATATGGGTTCAACGGCCAGCCACTGATGAACGGGTCTGTAGATATGTCGCCCTTGCGTGGAAGCATCCTGAGAATATTGTTGAGACTTTATCTCCTCATGAGAAGAAATGAGTTGGACGCTTTATAGACACATAGAAGAGTTTACTAAGTTGTGCTTGCACATATCAATGTATAGACCACTCGAATATATTCCAGCATTTCTTTCTCCTCGTGCGAAGATCTGTCTTTTCCGAGAAGTCTCTCTGCGAAATCAAGTAGACTCCGGGCAGCCGATTTCTTCCCGTCATAGGCTTATGTAGCTGTACCACAATCAGCATGTACTTATCTCGTGCTACCTACCGTCCAAGTCCACACCAACTACCACCTAGTAAAAGTGCCTTGCAAGTGCAACACAAACATCAGCACTTCACTTCGAGTATCACAAGGAGTCACAGGCCCAAAACCACTGGATATCATAACCACAAATCCATCTTCCTATCTCACTCCTAATACAAGTACATAGTATCGTCCCTCAATAGTCTACTGCGCTTCAATAGCATAGCAAACAGCGAACTGCCGTGCCGTGCTGTGCCGTGCTACAGTTATGTGCAATGTCACACAATCTTCTAGGCGGGAATGGCGGAGCATTAGTTTTTCCTCGTATTTTCTTTGTACAGTACTTTTATACTTTCCACGCATAAGCAACACTAAACAACGCAAGCAATACTGCTCCATAACGATATCATGTTCGGCATCTGTAGTAAGGTTTTGCCTGTCACACCCCACATCCAGCCTCAGAACCCAAGCAAATTCAAGTCCCAAGGTTGTCCTTCGGGAATCGACCAGTAGCACTCGGGGGTCCCACTCACTCACCTACTAAGTATTTTAAACTTAACTCGAAAGCATGATTCCCAATCTAAACACTTCACTTCACAGGATACCACACCCAAAAATTCTATTCAAATCTAGATTCAGGAGAACTATCGTGGCGTAATATTCCCCCTGCAAATGCGGGGATGGGGCAATCCAAAGCCCACATCCCAAGCCCACATGCACATGCACCTGGGCAGGAGTCTGGGACTGGGGAAGGGAAAGGCCAACACGGGCAGACAACGGCGTTCCTTCGGCGGCTTCACGCGCACGTCGATCTCAGTTTCTGTCTGCCAGTGCTGCCACATGGACACCTAGCCTAGGCAAGGTAGGAAGGCATTCTGTCCACTGTCCTGGGATTCCGGGAAGAACAATGACCACAACGGGCGTGAGAAACCTCGCAATTTGAAACTGTCCTGCAGGCCCTGTCTCCCGTTCCCGTTTCTCGCAGCAGCAGCAGCAGCGTGGTGGAAATGAAATGAAGTGAACTGACACCTAGAACAGCCGAAGAAGCCGAGGATAAACTAACTGACGTGAAGCTGGGAGGGAGACACGGGACGTTTTCTATTTTATTTTTGTCAAGAATCGAAAGTTTATCAGTGATATGTACTGGGTAGTGAGGCTGTACGGTACTTGATCGGATGTGGGCATCATGCCTCTCTGCTTCTTCTGTGGGTATGTTCAGGTTTTGTGGGTGTGCTGTACAACAAGCCTTTTGCGGGGATGATCGCCTGGCCCTCCATGAACGGTGGGACCAGAACCAGAACCAGAACCTGGGGGAGGGGATGAGTGAAAAGGGAGTGAAATAGAAGGGAGCGTGGGTAACGGCCACGCTGCAGCTATCCCAGTCCAGTCCTCCGTATCCAAACCCGACTTGTCCTCACAACCATACGATCCGATAGTAGACACGTTAGTCTCTGCTTGACATCCCAGACATCCCAGTCATCCACCCGTCTGCCACGGTACTGTAAAGAAAAAGATAAAATCCGGGGTGAGGAGTAAAGGTCCACGAATCAGTAACTTACCGAGGACGCTGGGCTGGGCTGGGCTGGCTTTTTCTTGTTTGGCGGGTGGGTGGAAGTAAATTGTTGTGGAGGAGGCGGGATGAGCAGCCATGCTGCTGCATGGTATGGATGACAGGCCTTGTGTTCGGCGGTGGGGAGTGGTGTGCTTCGGTTGGCGGGTCGGTCATACTCATCATGCACACATCTTTCTAGGTAGGTAGGGTAGGGTAGACAGGGTAGCTTGTGCTTGCTTGCTTTATTGATTGATTGGATTGGATTCGAGTGGAAAAGAGGCGCGGTAGTGCTGCGTTTATACCTGGTAGGTACTTATAGATGGGTGTGTCTCCGCTGCGGTGCAGGACATACTTTACTTTCTGTACCTGATGGGATGGACCTCACGTCAGTTGCTCACACCCGCTCTGCTGCTCACTCTCGACCATGGTGCTGAATACGTAGGCCAATATCATACTGGTTAATTCTCACGCACAGGCTCATCTGCTGTATAATATAATATCTGAACCGAGGAGAGGATCAAGATGTATCAAGCAACGAATGTCTACTTCATCTGCTCGTTCGCCGCCATTGGTAAGTTTGATTCTCCAACTTACACCACTCACTCCAATTTACCTCATCAACCTGATCAAGTATCAACTGTCATGGTAAGAAGATGGGCTCCACTAACACCCGACAGGCGGTGGACTCTTCGGCTTCGACATCTCGAGTATGTCCGGTGTGCTAGGCACACAAGCATACAAGCGCTATTTCGGAGGACCGAAATCCTACAGACAAGGAGGCATCACTTGCGCCATGCCATTCGGATCGCTGGTCGGAGCTCTAGCGTCGTCTTTCATCGCTGACAAGTATTCGCGGCGGACGAGTATACAGATCGCGTCTGTTTTCTGGATCGTAGGTTCCATGTGCGTGCTACCCATTCCAGACATGTTTTGTTTGTGTCGGCGTTAGTTTTCCTTTTTTTTAGTTTCTTTCCTTCTGACGGTTTCTTAGTATCCAATGTCTCTCGATTAACATCGGAATGCTCGTCGTCGGCCGTGTCATAGCTGGTATCTGTGTCGGAATAGCAAGTTCAATATGTCCCGTCTACCAAGCCGAGATCGCACCCAAAGAAATCCGAGGTCGAGTCGTCTCCCTACAGCAATGGGCCATCACCTGGGGAATCCTCATCCAATATTTCATCCAATACGGTGCATCATGGGTAGGAGGCGGACCAAACAATCCCAACCAACCAACGTCGGCCTTTCGGATCCCGTGGGGTGTTCAGATCGTTCCGGCTGTTATTCTGTTCTGTGGGATGTTCTTCCTGCCCAGATCGCCGAGGTGGTTGGCGTCGCAGGATAGGTGGGAGGAGGCTATTCAGATCATGGCTGATCTTCATGGGGGCGGAGACTTGAATCATCCGAAAGTGCTTGCTGAGTATCAGGAGATTGAGGAAGCGCTACGTTTTGATAGGGAGGAGGCGATTAATTCGTACAGACAGCTTATTGAGCCCAGGATGCTCAAGCGTGTGCTATTGGGAATGTCCATTCAGTCGTGGAGTCAACTATGCGGGATGAATATCATGATGTATTACATCGTCTGTGAGTATTTACTTACCCAACCGTGACAATACAATATGTAAGGATGCTAACTTCGAACAGATATTATGGAAGGCGCCAACATTGCCTCGCCTCTCATCACCGCATCAATTCAATACATCCTTAATGTGGCCCTCACGCTTCCCGCTATTCTCTACCTAGACAAGTTCGGTCGTCGACCCGCCATGCTCGTCGGATCTTTCCTAATGATGAGTTTCCTCTTCGTAGTCGGCGCTCTGCAAGCCATCTACGGCGAACCAAACATAGGCTCTCTCAAAACCGCCAACAACTCTGACATCTCCTGGATCGTACACAACAACAAACCCGTTTCGAAAGCCATAGTAGCTATGACTTACCTGTTCGTGTGCACGTTCGCCACGACGTGGGGTCCGACATCTTGGACGTATCCATCCGAGATCTTCCCTACGAAGATCAGAGCGAAAGCTGTATCGCTCGCGACGGCGAGTAATTGGTTTTGGAATTGCATTTTGGCATTCGCTGTCCCGCCTTTACTTTGGAACATGTAAGCTTATATCCCCCTCCAATTCTCACCCCATTCTTCCCTCAGCACCACGCATACTAATAGAAACTAACCGGTAACCGCTCGACAGTAATTGGAAAATGTACATGATCTTCGGCACATTCAACGGGCTAGCTTTCATACATATGTTCTTCACTGCGCCGGAAACCAAGGGAAAAACTCTCGAGGAAATGGACGATGTGTTTGATAGCCGTGTCAAGCCCTGGAAGGGCGTCAGGAAGGGGTCGAGACTTGATCAATTACAGCGGGATATCGAGGCGGGTAATGTTAAGATTGCAGGGCCATTAGGAGCGGGATTGGGAAATGCAGAGGAGAAGGGTGATACGGAACATACTGAACATCTTGAGAAGAGATTTTGAGGTGAGTTTGAGGGCTTGGGGGGATTGAGTGAGTGAGTGGTGGAAATGGATGTTGTTTTGAGATGATAACGACGGGTAATTTGTAGTAGCTGTCATATAATGATTAACGATATTATTTAGTACAGTAATAGCAGACGAATTCGCGCCTTGAAATACTGAAAGAATCGATCTCCCTGCTTCTCTCTTATCTTTCGATTTCTTCTCGTCAAGTTCCAGCATCCCCCCTTTTTCCTCACCTAATGAAAGTGGGTCATCAAAGGGGGTGGATCACGTGGCACGGGAACTAACATCTGGCATGACGTCTTCGAGATCTCTTGACATCCTCCTCGATCTCCAGAGGCTGTATCGAGAGTTCAATACGCGTGACGTCGTGACTACAGTAGACGCGACGACAGCTACGGTTAGGTAAGGCAAAGCGAAACAAGATACTTTCTTGTCCCTGTCTTCAATTAAAAATACCTTTCTGTCATTTCACAATTGGATGTCCGTTCCCCTTCATCTCTCGCTGCGTTCTGGCAGAGCTTCTAGTTCTGCAACCTCCCAAATCCCTCTTCAATTTCAGTTTCTCAAACAAACAGGCTTTAGGAGCTTGAAGAATAATTCCATCCTACATCAACTCCAACCTTCCTCTCTCCAATCACAGAATAATATCAACATGCCTCCCAAAAGAAAGAGATCAACAGCAACTGCAGATGTTCTATCAAATGGAGTCCACGAACCTTCCATCCTACCAAACTCAGCTCCACCATTGAAGAAACGGCCTTCTCGCCGTGGAAAGGTCGACACGAATCCAGACCAGAATCCAGAAATCGTGGATGGGAAGTATGCACTTCGAGCTAGTCCTGATGCTGATGAGAAGGGAGAGGCATTTGATGCTGTGCCTTTAGTCCCAGCGCCGGCACTCATGCCCACGGCAAAATCCAATGGGGAAGTCAAGAAAGAAGACGACAACGAAGGGGTCAGTGGTGCTGAAACACCTACTAAGAAGCAGAAGAAAAGTCCAACGAAAAGCTCAGTGGCTGCTAAGAAAGGATCCGATGAGATCAAAGCTTTCCGAGCCGAGCAAGCAGCGAAGAAAGCTGCGGAGGCGAAAGTCAAGAAGGAAGATGATGGCGAGGAGTGGGATAAGAGACTGGATCCTGATGGTGATGAGGAGGGTCCTGCGGAGGATGTGGATGCTGTTAAATTGGAAGCAAGGAGGCCGCCGCCTGTGAATAGTGACTACTTGCCGTTGCCGTGGAAAGGGAGACTGGGATATGTAAGTGCTTTTTTTTTTGTTTGAAGTCAATACAGTATGGATATAGTATGGAGCTGATCTTGAGTAACAGGCATGTCTAAACACCTACCTCCGCACTTCCAATCCACCAATCTTCACCTCCAGAACATGTCGCATAGCATCCATCCTTGAACATCGACACCCTCTCAAAGATCCCTCTCAGCCTGAACATGCAACCAAGAATCGACCCGACAAAAACCTGCCCGCATCTATAGAACGAGGCCAACGATATGTCGAAGAGCTAAGTCTAGCCAACATCCGCGACATCCCCAAGATGCTACGCTGGAACGACAAATACGGCATTAGATTCATGCGATTGTCCTCTGAGATGTTCCCGTTTGCCAGCCACGCAGAGTACGGGTATAAACTCGCACCATTCGCAAGTGAAGCACTAGCCGAAGTAGGCAGAGTAGCTGGTGAACTTGGCCACCGTCTCAGTACACATCCAGGCCAATTCACACAACTCGGTTCGCCACGTGCAGAGGTAATAGCGAACGCAATCCGTGATCTAGAGTATCACGACGAGATGCTGTCGCTCCTCAAACTCCCCGACCAAGCCAACAGGGACGCAGTAATGATCCTCCACATGGGCGGAACATTCGGCGACAAAGCCACAACACTCACCCGCTTCAGGACTAACTACACCTCCCTCTCCCCCTCAATCAGAGCTCGCCTCGTTCTCGAAAACGACGACGTTTCATGGTCCGTCCACGACCTCCTGCCTATATGCGAAGAGCTCAATATCCCACTATGTCTGGATTTCCACCACCACAACATCATCTTCGACTCCTCTCAACTCCGTGAAGGCACGCACGACATCATCTCCCTCTTCCCGCGCATCAGAGCGACCTGGACTCGGAAACGTATCACCCAGAAGATGCACTATAGCGAACCCTGTCCAGACGCCATCACAGGTCGTCAGAGACGGAAACATAACCCTAGACCGGCGACGCTGCCGCCATGTCCGGATGATATGGATCTCATGATCGAGGCGAAGGATAAGGAACAAGCTGTTTTTGAGCTCATGCGGAGGTTTAAGTTGCCTGGTTGGGAGAGGTTCAATGATGTTGTGCCGTTTGAAAGGGATGATGATAATAGGCCCATGCTTAAGAAAGCGAAGGGGAAGGGGAGGAAGAAGACGAAGAAGCAGGTTGAGGCTGAGATTGAGGAGTTTGGAGAGGAGGTGAAAGATGAGGAAGATGAGGTTGTGAAGGATGTTATTCCGGATGAGGAAACCGGGATGGGTGGGAAGGAGAATAGGGTTTATTGGCCACCTGGTATGGAGGAGTGGTTGAGGCCTAAGAAGAGGGAGGTTGGTGGGAAGAAAAAGGGTGATGGAAAGGAGGATGAGGAGGAGATGTTTAGGAATCCTACGCCGGCGAATTTTAAAGCTAGGCAGGAGATTACGAAACGGAATAGGAAACCGCTTGGGGATAATGTGAGGGAGAGGTTGGGGGAGGCGAAGTGTGTCGAGGATATTAGGAGGGTCTTGGAGGCAATTAAGGAGGGGGAAATGGTTACTGAGGAGGCCACAGCTGTGAAGATGAAAGCCTCAGTAGCGACGCCGAGTAAAAAAGCTACACCGAAACGGAAACCGGAATCGAAGCCAAAACCGACGGCCAAGAAAGCGAAAGGTGTTCCAACACCGAGTCTATCTACTATGACAGATGATGAAGACGAGGACGAGGAAATAGGTCTCCCTGATATATCTGATGAGGATTTCAAAGAACAGGATACAGGTAAGAAGTCGGTATTGAGTACGGCTGTATTTTCTCGACAGAGTGGGAGAGCGAGGGGGAAGAAAATGAGCTACGCGGAAGAACAAGAGGATGACGAGATGTAAATAGAGGCAGTTGTATTCTCAACCAGTATAATAATTGTACTAAACCGACCAAGTAGATCGCCAAAAGGGTCCCATATCTCCAAATCAGTCTAGTGAAGTACACTTGTTCGAACAGTGGCAGACCCATCTCACACAGACTTAGCATTCAGAATCCCATCTACAAAAACAGCAATATTGGTCAACTCCTCATCTCTCTGTTTCCTACCCACGAGTTGTATCGAAGTCGGCGCTCCAGCATAGTCTTCCGGTCCAGTATCTAAAGTACAAATAAATCAGCACGGCTCTCAATTTTCATCTAGAATAAACTCGAGGACATCTCTCAACTCACACAAGCCATACGTCCTCTCATCCTTCTCCCCATACTTAAACAGAGCATCCTTCACATCCACAGACGACACCTTACCAACGGGAAGCACACACGCGGGGCAATCATACAAATTCCACAGCGCCGTGTAGGTGACGACATCCCACTGGTCGTGCGGGACGGCTGTATGCGGCGCGGGAAGGGTGAGGATGACGTCTAGATCGTTGGCGAGCCAGAGCTTGTGGAAGTCGGAGATGGCGATGTTGCGCTGGTTGTTGAGGCGGAAGAAGGCTTCTAGGGATTTGGCAGGTTTCATTACGAGACCTTGTTTGAGGACCGAGGGGACGAAGGGCTCGCCGGTGCTTTCAACTAGGTTTGTTGTGAACTGGAGAGAATGGGGGTGTTAGATTGAATTGTCAAAAATGATTGAAGGAGGAGTTAAAAAGCCTTAGGGCTGAAGCGTACCTTGGAGCCATCTAGAGAGAATAGGGAGAGAATCAATTCCATGTTCTCGGCAACGGTAGGGAGGGTTACGGGGATGACCGTCTGCCCGGCAGCGGTGAGTTTCTCGATTGACTCCTGCAAAGCCCTTCTCATCGGTGGACTCGGTGTGTGTAGAGAATCATCAGCGATGAGGCCGATCCGCAATGGTCTTGAACGTTGAAGGGTGTTCTCCAGCCACGGGATTCTCAAAACCGACGCATCGTAGGTGCTAGGATCGGCCTCCATGACGGCCTTGATGAAATACTGGCAAGATCGGATCGATGTGGCCATTGGCCCTGCTGATGCAGTGATCCCCACTGCTCCTGGAGCGGCTGGGCTTTGCTGCCCGGCATATGGGATGATTTGGGAGCTGGGCTTGAATCCATAGATGCCGTTAGCAGAGCTGGGGATTCGGATGCTACCAGCGATATCCGTTCCAACACCGAGAATACTACCCCTCAAGGCAATAAGAGAGCCCTCGCCTCCGGTAGATCCACCGGCAGTCAGATGCGTGTTATTTGGATTCAAAGTTCGGCCGAAAACGTTATTGTCTGAGTCTGCCGTCATCATGGTCTGGGGTACATTGGTCTTGCAATATAGAACTGCGCCTAATGATTTGAGGATAGTGACCAGAGGCGAATCCCGAGCTGCAGGTCTGTCCACAAAATATGTCATGCCGATAGTAGAGTCCTTTCCTTCAAGCATAAAGGAATCCTTGAGTGATATGGGAAGTCCGAAAAAAGGACCGAGTGGGCGATCAGGATGTTCGAGTCGCGTTCGGTCTAAGGCTTTTGCATTCTCAATCGCTTCTTCGAAGAACATCTCAGTCAAGCAATTTGTCTTCGTGGATTTATTAGCAGATATCCCAGGGAGAGAGAGGTTGTTAGGACTTTACCAATTGTTGTGCAATTGCTGCACGTTTGCAGAATGCCGTCGTAACTGCCTCGGCGGTAAACAATCTGTAGCGAATGGCTTCGACGATCCCGACAGCGTCAAAGTTGGTAGTGATACGAATCTCAGTCTCTGTCAAGATTCCACAACTTGACGAAATTTCGAGGAGGTTCGTGGTTTTTGCCGTTAATGTTTCCCCATTTGGAATCCTCCATGCTGAGGGTATGGCATTGTCTCTTTTCTCCCGCTTCGCAAAGCATATCTCTTGCCATGTGCGTGTTCCATTCGCAGTCATGGCTCTTTTTCGCTCAAATCTCGATGGCGATTTCAACTACGGTCCTGATGCTTGTCCTTGTTAGCAAATTACTTGAAAAGGTAGAAGTGGAAGGTCGACGCAATTTGCACATATGACATACCTTGTTGAACGAAAGTAATTTGGAGGAAGAATGAAGCCAAATTTGCGCGCATTCGGGTTGAGAATGATTCAGAGTCTGCGTTGATATCAGAAACTGGCACAGATGGTATATAGTAGAGAAAATGGAATGATAAGAAGATGTTGTAGAGCCGGAAAACCCGGGGAAACAGTTTCCGAGTTTCTGGGTGGAAAGTGGGTAATCAATACGTACCTTACATTGGTCTGATATACAATAATTGATCATAGATCTAGCCATATCCCGCAATACTCGGATGCCGAACATTGCTGTAGGTAAGTTGTTGTGTTTGAAGCTTGAAGCGAGGAGAAGTGGGGTGCAGTAGTGTGGCGGCAGTCTCGATTCGGCGAAGCGCGAGTCCGTCGAAATGCAAGCCAAGAAACATATCAACAGTCCTCTGAGTGGACATGCATCTGACATATGCGAAATTTCCACCTTAGATAAAGACTTCGCTCAAGAGATCGTCACGTAGCAGAATATCTAGACCAAGTGCTCCATCCGAGCCCTCCCCCAGACCCCAACTCCGAATAAGGAAAGTACAGCCTTGGGTCCGATTTCCAAAGCCAAAAGTATTTGGAGTGTGCTGTAGAGGGGCTAGGAACAGCTCACGCTCACTTTGAGTTTGTGCCGCAGTTCCCATGATAAGAAGCGGCCAGAGATGGACGGATTGCTTGGTATCTTCTGGTGAAAGTTGCCGAATGATTTGGCAGAATTCTGTAACGAGGCTTCTGGGAACTTGGTCTGATGATCTTAACGAAGGTTCTAGGATCTTCTCGAGGAGTAAGAGACAAGCAAGTCGATAAAGTTCCCCGGTTTTTACCATGCTCTCTGGCGGACTTAGCTCGGTTTCTCCACCCTGTTCAATAATATGGCCTTCAGGGGAATCCCATCGCCAGTTGAATACCATCACTCTAAGTTCTTGTGCATACTGCAAGTTTGGAATAGTGAGAGGCATTTGGCGGAGGAGCAATGAGGAACGAAATATCGCATCAAGCATATCGTGTGCAACTCCGATCAGCGAACTGTCTTTCCACATATTTCTCGGATCTTCCGAAGAGTTTCTTAACAGATCCAAAAGTTTGGAAACATGGTTTGTATGAAAAGGGGGCAACGAGATGCCGCTAAATGTGCTGGAAAGAGCAATGTGATATGTGCAAGCTTCAATGAGTTGGATGTGATGCCTTGTTGGTGCTGGCCTGCCTGTAGCACCTTTCTGAGATGAATTGATGAAATCATTTGCTCCGAGAAGATGAAGCCTCTTAGAATGCACAGAGTCACAAGTTATTTTCTGCATTGATTAGATATTTGTCGCCAAAAAATATGGTCTGGTATGCCTACCTCAAAAAGATGCAGGAGAAGGATCGTTGCTAGATTCTGTTCTTCGAGCCCTTCAAGTAGATTGCCTGCAAGATCATTAAGAGCTTTGCACTGGTAAGACTTCGCTTGAATACTGTCTTCGGTTCCCAACGAATTCTGGGAGAGAAGCGCAAATCCGCACGCCATCAATGCATTTTTCATTGCTGGTGACGCAACTGCAAGGGGCAAAGCAATATAGAGAATTGACAGCTTGGGGCTGACGTATCTCGGCATTATCAGAACTTCGATCTTTTCCAGGATGAAGTCAAGGACTCGATGTTCGCTAGCGAGGTTAAAAGCGACCAGTTCCAGTGACCGCACATTGGATCCCATTGAGAGGGAAGCTGCTCCGAAACCATTCCATTGTTTGTCCTGTACCAGAGTATCCGCGATCCGAGCACTTGATGCCAGTGGATATGTCGAATCAAAAGGGACCAATTTGCTGGATACCGAACCATGTGAGTCCATCGAATCAGTTGAGAAAACAGACGAAGGACTCCGCGCTAAGGCATCCGAGGGGGACGGAGGACTGCTTCCCCCTAACAGACCAGAGCTGGAGCTGACACGCGAGTGCGATTTTGAGTCCGGTCCTCTTTGACAAGTGGTGCCGTATTTCAGACACGAGGAGCATCTAGGCTGTCGCTCATCGCACTTCTTCTTCCTCTGTCGACCTAGATTCGGTTTAGTCACCAATCGTGGTACTTTGCATGTTGTGAACGGAACGGGGCTTGCTTACATTGGAGACAGCCCGTACTGGTCCTCTGATAACGACGCGAAGGCGTCGCTGAAACAAGGCCTGCCTTGCACACTTCGAAATTGGCAAACATCGCATATGCCGGCAACGAAATATGGGATGCACGACCAACTATCTGAGGGGCAGTCTCGCAGAGACTAGGGTAGTTGTAGTGGTGGTGAGTGCTTATCAGGAGAGCGGAGAACTGAGACAGGAGAGTGGAGAGCTGGAGCCTTTGCCTTATCAAGGCTGTTGAGGCTCGACCTTGCTCTGCGTCGCGGCGGTTTGCTGAGAGTTGGGCGATGATATGAGTGTTTAGGAGACGAGGAGATGGCCTTCTTTACTTCAGTCATACTAGCGTGGCGGCAGACCTAATTGGGAAAAGTAAGTACAGACTAGGCCTAGCCAATTCCCCCACCTACAGTCCGTAAATTTTGAGAGTTCGCTTATCTACCCTCTCCTAATAACAATAACAACATCTAGGCCTGTGGCTTTGCAATTGGTAATTGCATCCCAGCCCCTGTGAGACGAAGTGAGACGACGTGAGAGAATACCCATGCCCTGGATGAAGATGAATACTTCACGTTCTTCCGCTGCAGGCAATCCAGGGGGTGAAGCCAATAAGCATCTAAGCACCCAGAGGAGGGAAAATGTAAAATATTTTTGAAATCGAAACAAGATACACTTCTTCTAATCTATATTTGCCGTACTCTAAGCGTTTTCTTGATTCAAAGGTGGAGCCCTCTTAATCCTCTCCTCTGTGACAAGTAACAGATCCGGAAACCATTCCTGCCAGCCATGAGTTGTCTCTGGAGAAATCTCCTCCAGCAACATCTGAGCAAGCGCTATACCACTCCTCCAGGCATGAACCATCCCTTCTCCATTGAATCCGGCAGCAATCCACTCAGATCCAATTGCCTTCGGTTGTAAATCGCGGCCTGTCAAAGTCGAAGGTAGCTTTCCAACAAAAGGTAGACTGTCATGAGTAAACCCCATGTTTCCCGTCCACATCGACTTTACCGCTTTCCCATCTTCCTCGCCCCATTTATCCTCAGCAAATGCAGCACTCAAAATACCAGAAAGGTGGACCTTTGTGTGGAAATTAAACGGAACACCATCTGTTGCAACTCCGAGATCCTCGATTCCTCCTCCCACAGCCCGTGCAAACCCACCTCCCATCATCAGTTCGCCTCCAGTGCAGAGAGGGCTTGAAGAGGGGTAATTCGGGAGAAGTTGAGTGAGGTAATCAAATCCGTTGGTGTAAATGAATGACCATGAGTGATGAGACTGATCGGGGAATGATTTTCCAGGAGCTTGAGCAGACATATGTCCCCTGAGAGGAATAAGGTGCCCTCTAAATCCTGGGATGAGATGCCCCGCATGAGCGTTGGTGCAATGTATGACATGGGTTGCTTTGATGTTGCCTCGCGGGGTCATGACAGTAAATTGCGATTTGCCGTCCTCGGGCGGTAGAATCTCGTTCGCGGGAGTATTGCTCTCCAACCAGAGACTGCCAGCGTGTGACTTCAACAGGCTACTGAAAACGCCAGCAACAAGCTTGTACGGCCATACAGCTCCAGCTGGATATGAAATCGCACCATGTATGTCTGGGAGAAAGAACTTCTAATCCAGGAGTTAGTACCTCGGTTCCTGCCTATTTTTGTGTCACTAACCTTGCGGGCTTCCTCTGCCTCGAATATTTGATGGTCTTTTGACTCGACTGGCATGTCAGCTTTGAACAAAGCCAATGCTTCCTTTGCCTCCTGAAACCGGGACTGGTCGAAGAAAGCAAACACAGACTCAACAGTTCGCAACTGCGTCTCTTCTGCTAACTGCTCCTCTTGGGCAAGTTCCAGTAAGAGAGGAAGGTGTCCTAGTCTGAACCGAGTGACTTTTGCAGCGATGTCTTTCCCCAAAACTTCCGCAACCTGAGCATACACATCGAATCCGGCTTCGTTGATATGGCCTCCATTTCTACCCGTAGCACCACTGCAGATGTCGCGAGCATCTAAGACTACTATTTTGAGTTTTTTCGTATCGCCTCCCTTCAGTAGTAATTCTCGAGCGACTGATGTGGCTGTGATGCCCGATCCAATGATGACAACATCGACCTCTTCCTGGAGACTTTCTGAGCGGATATTGGATATCGGTGAGGGATCCTCGATCCAGAATGGTTTGGTGGCTAAGGTGCTTTCTGGAACTCCTGGGTCGGAGGTTATTCGGTGAATAGCAGCATTTCTCTGCTCCTCAGTCACGCTAGGGGAGAAGAGAACGTTTTCTAGGAGCCCCATCGTCTATTCCAAGTTGAATGTCGGAGGAAGATATAAAATTGTGAGGCTGTAAAAAAATTTGTCGTTTCCTGGCAGAGAAATAATCCCGGATTGCTTGTTGACTGGAAGAGGTCTTTGACTCGCTGATATATTGCAGTGTCTGCCTCGGTAACTACTACTGTAACTAGCACCAGACCATGAGCACGGTACTGGGGAGGATGCTTGAATCTCAGTAGTACAGTCCTTCCTCACAGATTGAACGCAGGCAATCAACTCAAACGTCAAATTATCTCGATAATGCAAAAGAGTCAAGAATCTAAACCTGGGGAAGATTTGAACGGACTCCGTATGGACCAGCCGTCGCTGTTGGGGACTAGCGTGGCGGCAGACCTATTTAGGAATGGCCAGCCGAGCCTCTGTTTACTTGGCAGATAGTACTACCCCACCTTTCCAACCTCACCAGCATGGATGAAGACCGGGACGCACCATACTGGGTGCATCTCAGTATGTTTTTAGCTTCGGATATGGAAAGTCAAAGAAGATACCGCAGATTGTTGGAGGTTTGAGACGGGTAGCGCTGATAGATAACGTTGATATGGGGGTGCAATCACTCAACGCCGGCAGGTCGAGACCGAGAATGAGGCACCGCGTTGCATTCTTATCTACAAAACTCTCAGATGTGGAAAACCTACGGTGGCTTGCTTGATATGTATAATACCCTAGGGCAATCCCTCTAGTCGCTCGTCTTGACAACCTCACCCATCGCCCAATTGTCCAATACCTTCTCGTTACATTAGGCAAGCACATCTTCCAATCTCGTCCTATTGCCTCCCAAGTAGAATCTGTTGCTGCTCAATATGAGTCAATCGTTCGACCAAATAGATGGCATCACAGCTGCCCCTCCAGGAACTGTGCTGTTGCACGAAGGTAAACGGCAATTATGTCTGTTGATGGAGATCAGTCTGCTAATCTCGACCCAGCCACTGCCAAAGGGGACATTGAACAATTCATCACTGTACCTGGCGAATCCGATATCATCCTTCAGCCCCAGCCATCCTGTGACCCCAACGATCCACTGGTGAGTGGTAACTGGTCGGAAAGGCAACCTGGAAGCTTACCCAAGTCGTCATCAGAATTGGTCACTTTGGAGAAAAGTATTGAACTTTTCGCTTGCTGCGTTTTACACGCTCTGGGTCTACACGATGTAAATTCTACTCGTCATTCAAATGTCATTGATTTAACTGTTGGCTTTAGTCTCGATATTGGAACCGTGGCATACGGTGTCTGGAATGCAGAACTTGGTATTTCCTACTCCAACTTGAGCAATTCATACGCAACCAACACTGCCGCATTGGCTGTGGGTGGTATCATACTTATTCCTCTCACGCTCAAATATGGCCGCCGACCCATGTATCTAGTCACTTCCCTTGCTCTTACATTGTCATCTGTGTGGATGGCAAAACAGAGGGTGGTTGGTGATTTTATCGGGAGCAATCTCATATCAGGACTGGCAGGGGCGGTGGGAGATGCCATTGTTCAGCTGACGGTATATTCTACACAAAGCTGTTCCAAGGGGAAACTGATGATTGGCAGATAGCGGATCTATTTTTCGTGCACCAGAGGGGTACAATGAACGGAATTTATGTCCTCATGGTCAACCTTGGGGTAGGTTATCCATTGTGTCTTTGCAAGAACATATGCTGACCAGACACGCCGTAGGTCTTCGCCGCCCCCGTCGCTTCGGGTTTCATCATGCAAGCTCAAGGATGGCCGTGGATGTACTGGTATTGTGTCATATTTACTGGACTTACCTTCCTCGCCATGCTCTTCTTCTACGAAGAAACGAAATACACCGCACCTGTTATCAATGCAGCCCAGCCCCGACAGCAAACAATCACGACTGATGCCGACAAGTTGAACGACAAGGATAGGAAAAACAACCTCCGCACCACGGGTACCAATAACAGCATGCCCCAGAATCAACAACTCGGAAACGACTGGATCGACCACTCAATCCCGATGAACAGTTACCTGCAACGTCATCGATTAGTTTCGACTACGCCTGGGACATTGAAGCAATTCATCCAAATGGTTCTCAGACCTTTTATCTACTTATACTGCTTCCCAGCAGTGGCATATGTCTCTTTACAATATGGTTGCATTCTCTCCCTTTTCGCTGTTGTCGGCAACAGCCAAGCTGCCATATTCTCTCTGCCACCGTACAATTTCGGACCGGTTGCTTTGGGACTCATGTCCATACCTGCACTTATCGGTGCAATCGTCGGCTCCATTTACGGAGGACCAATGTCCGATTGGTTTATTCTTATAATGTCAAAGCGAAACAATGGGATTTATGAGCCAGAGTTCAGATTGTACTTGTGCCTTCCACCTGCACTGCTCGGACCCGCTGGCCTCTTGCTTTATGGAATCGGAGCAACAGCAGTATGCGTCTCCTTAATCTTACTTCAAGTCATCTTTCTAATATGCTTGGCACTTAGGGATTGCCTTGGATCGCGCCTTTCTGCGGCATAGGACTTTTCGGTTTCGCTCTCGCTTCCATCTCAAACCTAAGTCTTGTCTACCTCTACGATTCATATCTCGATGTAAGTACCATCCATCCCAACTTCCACTCTATACGTTTTCTAACTTGAACAGATCTTAGGAGGTGCACTGGTGGCAGTAACTGTCGTTCGAAACGGGCTCGCAACAGTCATCGTCTTCGCATTCAATCCTTGGGTCACTGCAATGGGTTACAGGAACACATTCATTCTATGTGCTATGCTGGCGCTTGTCTCCATGCTTACGGCTATCCCGATGATCATCTGGGGCAAGAGATTCAGAATTAAGTTTGCTGATAAGTACAGGCATTATGCCACGGAAGATTCGACGGAGGCCCCAATTAGAATGTGAAGGGGCTTCTTCGTCGTCGAACAAGCTATTGTGGGGAATTGGACATGTCCTGGATTGAAAATTCATGTTCTTGTGTTGAAATTTTATGTCAAGAAGCAGCGAGATGCGCAAAGGCTGGATCCAGCGCTCGTAATATTGTCAGCTACTTTGGCCCTCACTCCCAAAAGGCCTCGTGCCAGCTTCTTCGCTGATTGGAAATAACAATACCAGTTCCAACTCATTTAATAATTACGAAGTCTATCACTGGTGAATCAATCGTTCTGAAAGTGGGTCTTAATATGGGATAGAATCGATGTAGGGCCTCGGACCTACACAGTCATCCTGTCATTCGAATGGAAATTTAATTGTCATCCCAGATATAAACCATCATCCCCAGGAAATCCCTACCCAATCAAAGAAGCAGCAAGCATAACCAGATCCCCAAACCCATCCATACCCAAACACCACTCCTCCCAATTCTCCGTCCCCCCAGCCGAGCGTCTACACGACCCCAACGCCTCATACAGCAGTACTGCATCACCACAATACCTCTGACCATCCTGCAGCTTAACCAACTCTCCATCAGCAGCCAATCCAAAATCTGTCTGTATGCCCCCTCTCTCGGATTTCCATGAAACTTCGTCGCTAGCCTCCCAGAGCTGTTTCTTGGCAGGGAGGGGAGCGAGGATGAGATCGGCTTGGAGTTCGCATATTCCCGAGGGCTCGAAGTAGACGAGCATGTTGATTACGCGGTAGACTACTGCTAATCTAGACTGTTATTAGAAAACTATTTGGCGCATTGGAAGAGTGAATATATCTAACCGGCGTCTGGATTCTTCATATAACCATTCTTTCCAGCTTGACTCGAGATCTTGGTCGTGTGGAGCAGACTGTCCATTGTGCGCTGGTGTCTTGACTGAGAGGCGTGTAGCGATTGCCTTAAGAAATGGTTAGATGTGTGATCGATTAGATTTCGAGAGCAGGACTCACAATGACTGTTTTTACCATTAGCGAATCAAAGTTATTGTGCTCTGTTTCGCCTTCATCCAGTCGGATCAGGATGTAGATACACAGCGCTTGCATACCAGCAAGTAATTCCAAACTATCCATGTGCAGATACTAGAACTTTGTATCAGCAAAAACAGACCTTTGCAATTCTTTCTTATTTTTGGTTCCTTAGAAGTTCTGGATCTGATCCATATACATACCTCTGCACATAAACGCTCGCACTCCAAGCGGACATTCTTCCAGAACAATTTTCGACACCCTTGAATACGGCTACCGATCATATGCATGAGACTGATACAGTTGGTAAGCGGCTCCATACGAGTACTATCTTCATAGGAGGATATCAAGCGTGGATGTATAAAAGGCGGAAGTGTCCCATGCCGTAGCATCATGAGGGGAAATGATTTCAGGTTATGGAGTAGGAGATTGGCAATTCTCTTCGTCCCGGTCTCTGTTCTTTGCCTTAGAACTAGAGAGCGGACGTATGATGTTGGGGATGCTGGGATTGATATATGGGACGTAGAGAGAGCTTGTTGTGTTTGGAATGTTGGACTAGTTGAAGGCGTGAAGCGACGTGCTGAAGCTGGTGGTTCTGAGAATGGGTATTGAACAGTATTATCCAGGACTTGAGCGTTTAGAAAGTCGGCAAAGCTAAGCTCTGGCAGATTCCATGCTTGGATCCCTGATCCAATTCCAATATTCGTGAAGTCCTGCTCTGATGGGAAGGTATCGTCGAAGCTCACCTGACCAAAGCTGGTTTTGTCAAGTTGAGGTTCGACTACAGAAGATCTTGGCGTTGGCACTGTAATTGGTTGTTCTGTTGGCAAACTATTTTGACGAATAGTTGCTTTCATGGCCTTGGTTGGATAATGGCATTCGATGCCCTTGGCTATACATTTCGAGCACCCAGGACGCTTGTTATCACAGCGTGCCTTTCTTTTCGCACAGGAGATACAAGATCGGACCCGGGTAGCGTCCTTCCCAGTTTTTTGAGACCGGCAGTAGTATCCATGTCTCTTCAGTGTAGATTCTAGAACGAGAGATTGTAAATACAGGTCAAGCCAAGTCGTAACTGCATAGTACAAACCCAAGTTGCGTGTGAAACTGGACGAACTTACCCTTATCGAACGGCTTATTACACTGCCCACACCTTAGAACCATTACTTCGGACATTTTTTATTGACAGCGGAACGAATTGTACTTTACCAAGGATCCTGCGTGGTGGAATAGCGATGTCTATTTCCTGGATGGGAGTGGGTTGCCACATTTGTCAGCATGACGATTTGGCGGGCGGAACATTTTGTAGGATGCCAAGAATCCACCAAGTAACACCCAATTGTATGAACCGATGCGGAAACTAGTGCCGCGGATTCAATATCCTGGAGATACAATCTCATGTTTCATAGTAATGTGGATTTATCATCCGAATCTCAGTTCAAAGTCTCCGTCGCGAGTTGTCGTGAAGTGATGGCCAAGTGGCGCTCACAAAATTGAACAACTCCGATGCCATCTTGTCAGTTGTTGGATTATATATAAGATGCCATTCTTCGTTCAAATGTAAGTCACTCATCAAGAAGTACACACAGTCATCTCATCCACTCATACTTAAAATCAATCATCATGGCAGCTCCTTTCCCATCCCCAACTACAACATGGCACGACAATACCTACCCATCGCTATCTCCCAGCCGTCCCGAGCTTTCAGCCAAAGGCAAGACCGTCCTAATAACAGGAGGTGGTACGGGAATTGGAGCAAGAACCGCCCAGTACTTCGCCGAAGCAGGTGCCTCTCGAATTGCCCTCCTCGGCCGCCGTGAGAAACCTCTCATCGACACCAAAGCATCCATCCAACAGAAGTTCCCCAATGTCGAAATCTTCGTGGCCTCCACCGATATCACGAACAAGACCCATGTCGACATAGCATTCGCAAAGTTCGTCGGAGACAGCAAGATCGACGTTTTAGTCAGTAACGCGGCAATGATTGGACCCCAGGATCCCGTAAAGGATGTCGATGCTGACCAATTCCTCGAAGCCATCAACCTCAACCTCAAGGGATCATTGAATGTGGCGCAAGCTTTCCTCTCACATGCAGCTTCTGATGCTGTCGTCATTGAAATCAACTCGTCTGTGGCACATATCAACTTCGGCCCTGGATTCGCCTCGTACAGCGTCGCGAAGCTGGCTGTCTTCCGACTTTGGGATTCCGTTGCCTTTGCGAACCCGAATCTCAGTGTTTTCCACGTGCAACCTGGCGTGGTGGATACCGATATGAATAAGGAAGCTGGTGGTGTTGCTGCTGTTGGGTTTGAAGATGACGGTAAGCGACGGGAGGTTTTGCATTGATAGGAATGACGAAAGCTGATCTTGATTTAGTTTCCCTTCCGGCGAGCTTCAATGTCTGGCTTGCTAGCCCCGAAGCGAGGTTCCTGAAGGGCAAATTCCTATGGTCGAACTGGGATGTGGATGAACTCAAGGCGAGATCTAAGGAGATTGAAGCGGGACAACAGTTCAATATTGGGCTGGTCGGATGGCCGTTTTCTGAGAAGGACGCAGGCTTTAAGGTCACTTGGAACTCTGATAATGAAGCTCTCAAGAGTGCTTGATAGGATATAAATAAGCCGAGGGCGATCGAAATTTTCTCCCAGATTACATATACAAAAACTCAAAAAGAATTCTGAAGATCTCGCGTTTGACCGCGTGCTGACGAACCAACTTCGGGAAACGATGAGGGCTTGTTTTCAAAACCATGTAGCTAGCAAAAAAGTACGATAATGGTAAGGTGAGAATAATTGATGGGTATAAGCATGAAAATCAGAAAGAAACACATCACCAGCACATTGGAGCACTTCCAAACGCCCCAACTCCCAAGGTTTGACTCCATGCCGGAGCATCTCGCCCTTAACTTATCTCTGAAGAGGCAATCCAGCTACTACTGCAGTGGCCAAGGTCGACTAACATTCTCATATGTCCCGTGAACACTGCTCCCAGCACTCTCCACTTTCCATAATTCAGGACTGCTTCTCCCATTCTTCAAGCCACTCCATCCACTCTCCTTCCACATCTCCCGCTTAAAGTACCTCCCAGGATGAAAGACCGTCAAGATGAGAGTGGCAAGGATGATCATCCCACCTTCAAGTATCATGAACAGTACTTCATCGTTAGCGAGCTTAGAGCGGAATCCATCAACAAGCTCAGCCACACGGAAGCAAGACCTGACGAGGATGAGACCTGTTGCAAAAGTACATGCTGGAGCTAATTAGCACTAGTTTCGGTCTCGCTAGATAGGCACAGAAGAGTACACACCGTATAAGAAAGTTTTCAATCCATCAATATCACCAGCCGGTTTCTCGGGTACGCCAGAAGCCCAATTCGTGGCACGGATGTGCTTTCTATCGGCCTTGACTCTCCAAAAGAATTCGGCAGCCAGAGCACTGAATACTACCAGGCTGGCAACTTGGAATGCAAGTCCGCCAACCATGATGTTTGTCCCAGCTTTGGAAGTGGCTCGATCGTTGGCTGTCTCGGCTAGGGCACCGCCAGCAGATTGCAAGACCAACGCAAGGAAATCGGAGGCAATAAAGCCTATAGTGTAGGCTTTGGGTGAAAGGCGAGAGTTGTGGATGCCGTAGTGAGCGATGACTCTAGAGAGTATGAGGTATAACGCGGCAGTGAAGAATACTGGTGCAATTGTGATGCATATGATTTGACTTCCAGAATATCAGCATTGTTCACAGGCAGTCGTAGAATTGGCGGGTAGCTCACATAAGGAATGGCCCTTCAACGAACATATGCTTCCTCATCACTATTCTGAACGCATACCCGACGACTTCTAGGATCAAGCCGCAAGTCATGGAGAATGTGTAGCTGTGTGTCTGATATGAAAACCATAGGATGATTTGCGCTATGAGGAAAATGACGAAGATGCTTCCAAATGCGGCATTGGCTCCAAAGTTAGGAATATATCTGAGACTGGCGTAATTGAGGGAACAGAGTTCGGGAGTGCACTGGTCTAGAGAAGTGACATTGGATGCAATGCCTTCGAGCCCAGTAATATTCGCACCCATGATGGATGACGAGCACGAAAATCAAAAATTCTGCCGAAGAAAAAAGAACGGACAATGTCAAAAACAAGATCAAATATGAACATTGAGCAGGTGACAAGTGGCCTACTTAACCTACAATTCATACTTCTATTCGTGTATTCGGAGGGTCGTGGGAAGCGGCCCAGTGGCCTTGTTGGGTTGGTGAGGCTATGGTCCTCGCCTCATCAGCCCCCGAGGCTGTCCAACAGGAAGACCTTCCAGCAAGGATAGGATCATAGACCCAATGAACTGAGAGCAGTCAGACTTGAAGGGATTTGGAGATCTGGATTGTCTAGGTAGAATGGTCTGGAAATAGATTCGAAAAGTGATCCTTGAAATTTGTATCAGGCAGAGTGAATGTCGGGCTCACTGAGAGTTGGTCTAAATCCTGGCGGTACATTAGCATCAATTCAAAGTGGGAGTATTTGTCCATTAAACTCTAATTTCCTAGCCCAATTCAAATACGTAATCTCGCAATACCTTTGCATGTTCATGACCGTTTGACCAGATCCCGTGGCTTCTTGCTCCTGGATGCGTCAATCCATATTGCCATCGAAGCAGCACACATCATGGACGGTTGGCCGTCGAACAGTATGAAAACAATCCGGCCTGAAGTACCTTAATTTAGGTTCGTTCGAACGGAGTCGATAGAGGAGATGCGATATATTTGTATTCCCTCTCCGTATGTGCTTGTACATGTTCGTACAATTTGTAGTACAAATCCACCATCTATGCAGACCAGAACTCCACGCTAACCCAAGACTCTATGCTCCAAATTTCGACTCTTTGAATGGATATCTAGGCTCGTCATCCTTCCTCAACCATATTTGCTTCTTCTTCTTGGTTGGCACATGCTCGACCCAGATTTGTTTTGCGTGGTCCTTCATGAACTTTCGATTATATCGAGGATCCCACAATTCGCTAGCAACACCGAGATCTTTGCAGCAGCGCATCAAGGCATTCGATTTGCAACCTTCGGTGGCGGTGGGAATGCCTTCGGGCGAGAAATAATCTTGTTCGCCTCTTGCAACTGATACCAATCTACAGGACCGGTGTATTAGCCTCCGTGCCGCTCCCTGAGTCATATTGATTTACCTTCCATGGGCAACAAGGGCATACTCTCTAGTGATGCTCTTCCCTGTAACAATTGTCTCTCCTCTTGGTGCCAGGCCCCAACCACCAGGTCCAAAGGCTCTGTTCAATATCCTCCTGTATTTGATTTCTGGCAGATACATGATTCCATCTGGCTTGACTTCCACATCATCTGCCGGTATAGGTGCTAACAGAATATCTGCGGCTTCTTTGGAGAAGGGTTGTGCAGAGAGGCCGTGGAAAGATCTCGTCCAGTCCACCTGCCTGCTGCCTTCGTCGAGAATCAGTGGCTCATCTGCGAGACCACTGGTCATATCTTTGATGGGCGATTGATCATCGATGGAGGATTGCTTTGTTGGTGGAGGAGGTGTTGGCTTTGCTGCGTCAACAGGCTTGCGAGTATAAGTAGATGCTGGCACAGCTGCATATCGTCGAGTTGTTGAGAGGTATCGAGCGGAGTTTGCTGTCTTCTCTAATCGTAGGATCCCTGATCTTGAAGATCTCGAGGTAGAGACTCTCGCAGATAGACATTTCGGTAGATTGGAGCGTGCAGCTCTGGGTATTATGGTCGCCATTATTGATGTGATGTTGAGGGCTTACTCGCGAGAGTTCGCGATGGCAGATGAACTCGCGATTTGCCAAGGCATCGTGCCACCAGCATCACGAGATCACGAGAACACAAAAGCGTTTGTAAATTAGAAATAGAAACGCATAGCGTATTCCATTATTTTTGAGGCATTGGTGATCATCCCTTGATGTAGAGAGCAGAGACTTGTAGTAGTATTTACACATAATCTTACAACCCGCCGAAAATCCTTCACAATCGGTCGCCGAGGCATGCCTCCACCACATCAAGCATCCTTGGAATCAGTCCTCTTATCATTCTGATGCTGCTTCCAACACTTCTTGAAGTTCTCCATCTGTGTATCATCCCAAAACATCAGTAAAAGCTTCAAAAGTTCCTTCATCCACGTGATGTGGCTTGGAATCGCTAAGAGAGAAAGCTTCCATCCTCCTACCTCGTCTTTGCAAAGTCTCCAATCCTTCTTCTCCCAATAGCAATCTGTCATCTTGGTATTCTCCACTATACCTCTATGTGAGAATATATCCTGATAGAGCCTATTCAGCATCCCGACTCACCAGCGCAGCCAGTGCTGAAGATCCGCTTGTCCCTACAAGCACAGTTAGTGGTTGGCTGATTCAACTGTTGAGGTCTTGATACTCACCACTCATCCGGCTCATCATCATCCTCCACCGCCGCCGCCACTTTCGAGTCGCTTTCTGATTTCGACATTGTGTTGGTGTTGTGATTGAAAGAATCAGGCGATTGGAAGATCTCGTTTGGGTTGAGCTCGGTTGGGCTAAACCTGGGTTGTGAGCAAGATGGCGACAAGGAAGATGAACGTTCTGGTCTATTCAGGTACCCACAGTCTCGACTATGCAAACGTATTTGTTTAACATCCCAATTAGGCAATGGAAGTACTATCGAATCTGTGAGGCATTGCCTGTATACATTACGGCGTCTTCTCTCACCCAATTACGCTGTCATTCCCGTGACTGACAACGTGATTCTCAAAGAACCATGGACCGCTTCGTGTGCTCTCTTGGTGTTTCCTGGGGGGGCTGATATGGGTTATTGTCGGTCTCTGAATGGTGAAGGCAACCGACGCATTGAGCAGTTTGTCCGTCGAGGCGGCTCTTACCTTGGATTTTGTGCTGGAGGCTACTATGGAAGCTCAAAATGCGAGTTCGAAATCGGTAACAAGGCATTGGAGGTTATTGGAAATCGAGAACTAGGGTTCTTTCCTGGAACTTGTCGAGGATGCGCATTCAAGGGTTTCGTCTATCACAGCGAAGCTGGCGCGAAAGTAATCGGTGTGAAAGTTGAAAAGGAGGCATTCAAAGCTGGGGTCATACCTCAAACTTTCCGGTCGTATTACAATGGAGGTGGCATATTTGTCGATGCGAAATCACTTTCTGATAAAGGCGTGGAAATCCTCGCAAATTATTCCGGCGATCTTGATGTCGAGGGAGGCTCGGCAGCTGTGGTCTACTGCAAAGTTGGAGAAGGAGGAGCAATATTGACTGGACCACATCCAGAGTGAGTTATCGACTAGTTCAACATATCAACAAATTTATCTAACAAAGACAGGTTCGCGGCCGTCAATCTCGATCCAAAGTCAAACGGCCAGAATTATCCAAAGCTTGTGGAGGATTTGGCTGAGGACGACGAGTCTCGTGTCAATTTCTTAAAGGCATGCCTGTCCAAATTTGGGCTGATAGTGAGCCAGGAGACATCTTCGGTACCATCCCTTTCTCGTCTACATCTCTCATCCATGCATCACTATTTGGTCCCAGAGTTGCTAGCCTCTTGGGAAGATATTATTACAAGAGAAGATGACGAGGAGTACATCAAGGGAGAAAATGATACTTTCCACTTGGAGAAGCGAGAGTCTCGGTGGTCCGTGAATCAACTTGCCAAAGCACTCCCTTTGCCTGGTGTTCAAGACCCTCCGGCTGACCAAGTCGACGGTGCATCTGATGACAGAATTGTCGACTATAACGCGATCACGAAGCGTCTCATACCTCACGAGACGGAATGGCCTGGTACAAAAGAGACTCCTTACTTCAACCATCATGCCTTTTACGCGAATTTGAGAAAATACCAGGAGGAGATGGGCGGCGAGGCGGAAGAGTACGGAAAATATCTCGTGTATGGTGAAGTTGTGACGAGTACAAATACCCTGCTTGAGAAGTAGGTTATACCAAGGTCTTTCCTTTCTTTCGTCCATCGCTAACACCCGCCAGAAATCCTAAACTCCTTTCCACTTTACCACCAGGCTTCACTATTACAGCTACAACCCAGGTCGCCGGTCGAGGTCGAGGGTCCAACGTTTGGGTTTCACCACCCGGCTGCTTGATCTTCTCATACACGATGAAGCACCCAATGGAGTTGAGCAATACTGCGCCAGTAGTTTTCGTTCAATACTTGGCTGCAATTGCAATCGCAGAAGGCATTCAGTCATACGATCGAGGTTACCAAGATATCCCAGTCAGGCTCAAGTGGCCGAATGATATTTGTGAGCCTCTGATACAAACGTGCCCTCGAAAGACTTAGTCTAATCAAATTATAGATGCACAAGACCCTACTAAACCAGGCAAGAAAGAATACGTCAAAGTCGGTGGTATTCTAGTCAACTCCTCTTACTCGTCGGGAAATTATGACCTTGTCGTAGGCATCGGTCTCAACACGACCAACACTGCACCAACTACATCTCTCAACGCCCTCCTAGGCCCAAACCTCACCCCATTCACTCTCGAGAAGTTACTAGCACGAATCCTGACCAGGTTCGAAACTATCTACAAAGGATTCTGTAGGACAGGATTCGACAAGAAGCTGGAGGAGACGTATTACAAGCATTGGCTACATACGGATCAGATCGTGACTTTGGAGGCAGAAGGTGGGGTTAGAGCAAAAGTGAAGGGTATCACCAGAGATTGGGGTCTGCTTAAGGCAGAGGAGCTGGGCTGGGAGGATCGACCGACGGGCAAAATTTGGGAGCTGCAGAGTGACAGCAATAGTTTTGACTTCTTCAAGGGTCTGTTGAAACGTAAGACATGAGTATACTTAAATGTCAATGGAGAATGAATGTTTGTTGACAAATCCCAACGTCATATAAGTGTCTAACGCAGGGCGTAAATCTTCAAGTTCCATGTCTGGTTGAGTTTCCAGCCCACCTCGTCGTCAACATAGCACTCGCCAATCAGAGTACAATGCTCGACTTCCATGCCATCCACCTTTCTCATTCCTTCAAGTCTCCGATCCGGCTGGACCGAGTCAACTTCGTTTTTCGCCCTCAGAGTATTTTTGATTTTCGTTTGCAGATCTATGTTTTGTGTCCTAGCATCTCGTCGAAGAACGAGGGATATCAATGGGCCAGCTAGATGAACGATAACGTCTCCAATCTGAACGTTTCGAGGAACGACAGCGACTCTCCCTGTTCGGGTAGTGGCGAGTCTTCTGCCCGTAAGTGTACTTGGAATGTGCCGTGGCTGAAGATGGGTATACATGAGAGATGCCATGCCTTCACTTCCACTCCCTGCCATTATGATCTCTTCTGGGACACGAGCCTTCATCCATAATTTGAAGCTCTCTTCAAACCTCCCCAGATTCTCGGTATCGACCTGGGATATAACTTGAGAAGCTGGCAGTTCCTTACTCACGATCCGCAGCCATTCATCACCCAACACTCGACACAACCTCGCATGTTCCTCTTCCTTCCCCCTCAGATCAACATGCTGGTGCTGTCCAGACTCATCGCCCGACCACCACACGTTCGAGTACATACCCATCAAAGTCCTCACAGCTTTCTGATACTCTTCTCTCGCTCCAACATCCAAAGCTTCTGGCCCAGGCAACTCTACACTATAGCTATCGACAACATCGACTTCATACCCGACCCAAGCGAGCGTGAGCGGTTGACCAACAAAAGCATAATGCGCACTCGAATCTAGCTGCAACTTCCTCAAGTTGTTATCCCGATACATCTCTACCAGATTCGAAGCAGGGAGACTCCAATCGGGTGCCCAAGAAGCCAGGCCCGTTCGCTTGCTTTGGTCATTTGACGCCGCATGGGGGAAGAAGATAGTTGGGCCTTCGGGCCCAATACTTTCTAACAAATATCTAGCCACAGACTCGTATACTTCTTCACAGCTCTTCCTGTAATCAACTTGCACATAATCAAGTAAAGACGAGAGATCAGACGCGATGCCCATGTTGGCATAAATCATATCTCGCGCATCCGTCGCTCCTAGTCCTCGCCGTGACGTGAGCAGCGTGAAGAACTTCAATCGTGTCGTCCCGCGGGTGGAGTTCATATCTGCGAGCACTTGAAGTTCTTTAGAGCTCTGTTTCCAGTTGGATGAGATGAGCATGTTGCAGAGACCTGTCCAGCGTGCTCGTAGATTACCGCATTGCACCCAGGGATCCCGGGATAAGACCAGTTCTTGGAAAACCCAGACGCGAGTGAACCATACGGCTTGCAGCATATTCTCTTCTGCGATTCTAACAATGTCGTGACATTCGCTGATGACTCCTGAGGTGTTGGACGGTGCGGCTTGGAGAACGGTTTCGGCTGCGCTTGTTAAGGGCCCGAGATGGATTACGGTGTGATGAGCGATGGAGTATATTTGGGCCATGAGACCAACTTGGCTGGCTCTTTCTGTTAGATTAGATTGGTCGATACAGAGGGCGTCTGCCCAGATTCGGAGGACTCGAGATGCATCTCGTAGGTCTCGGAGAGCAGCGGAGAGTGTAGCTGTGATGGTGACGAGAGTGCCGTCTACATAGATACTGCTGGTGTTGGACGGATCTCCCCAGACGTAGGAGAGAGCTGTGTATTGATCGATGATATCTCGATCGCACTGGGACAGAGTAGTGTGGAGGACGTGACAATATAAGTCAGAATCATGTGAGGACGAGGGCTGGAGAAGGAGGAGACGGAAAGAGTCTTCCTTGTCAAGAGATTGATATTTCAGCACTTTAGGACTCACTGTCAGAGCCATGTTTGGCTGTGGCTTTGATTCTGGATGCTGTTCTAAGATTGGAGGAGGTTGGCACGGTGGGATGCACCTCAGCTACAGTCAGCAATGTATCACGTGCTAGCAATAGATGTCCTATTATATAGTTCGGATCGAGCCTAAAACTACTCATCTAGAATATAGTGCTTACTCTAGGTCCTTTCGGTTTAAAGCCATATTTATTTTCGCTTGTCCATTGTGTCAGTACCTTAGTTGTCTGAATGGGGATATCACGTTCGCTTAAATTAGGGGCTCCCTTGAAAAGGGTTGTAAATTGTCAACAAACTAATATAAGCGAGCTGAATTGCGCGGATGTCGAAAATGAAAGGGCCGTGGTCCTGAAGTATTTTAGATTAATCATCTCGGAGTGGCTGACTGGGGTTGAATCAAGCCTGAGAGGCCCGCCGCCGTTGCCGAGACGGCAGTTCCGACGCTCAACCAATGCTTCTTCATATTTTATGCCCGAAGACCAGAAGTTCGGTACCATGCATGTCATAAGAGTGGCTGCAGCGCCATGCAGTTGGCATGAAACGACATCACGTTGAAGTCGAAGTTGGTGAAGGGGAACAAGCTCACGGCACAAGAAAGCCACAAGCAGAAAGTAAGATTACTACCACGCACGCACCACAGCATCCACAAGCCCCTGAGATCTCCGATATTTGTCTCAAAATATGGAAGCCGACTCCGAAGCCAATCATTTTAACAGGTGGAGATATTCAGAACTCAAAAGACGAGGTTTGTTTTCCTAGTGCACTCCCTGATTGGCGGAAACGAGTGCAGCCCTTCATCTATCCCAAGATGCCCTTCCCTGCGACGATCCTCGCCTGATCGATCTGAATTTCGGCATCTGCCCGCATGAGGGAGTTTATGGATCACGAACTCCAAAATGTCGACCCCTCTTTCTTCTAGAACGAAGGGGCTTCGTCCTTCTTTAGGCCTTTCTTGGATTTATCTGAGACGGCGATTGCTGCTCCGCACTGCTTGTTTTTGGGCCCGGGTAAGTGAGCTTATTCCGATACAACCGGTTTGTATAAAAGAACCTATTTCCCACCAAGGAGATTTCTTCTGCCAGCCCAACCCATCAGCTGCTAATTACGCGTTGCCTTCGTTGTCTTCGTATTTACACTCGTTACTTTCTTGCTTCTTTTTTCACATACATTCGTTTCAGTATCATACTATTATTGATTTATCACCACTATCATCATCATCATGAAGTTCAGCATCTCTGCCGTTTCGGCCCTTTTGGCTGCCACAGCCATGGCCACACCAACTCCAGTCGTCGTTGAGAAGCGCGCTACTACCATGTGCGGTAACTGGGGTACTGTTGCTACTGGGGGATTCACCATATACCACAACAACTGGGGTTCCGGAAAAGCCACCTCTGGATCTCAGTGCACCACTTTCAACTCCTTGAGCTCAGCTGGCTCTGTTGCATGGTCTACTTCGTGGAGCTGGGCTGGTGGACCTCTTGATGTCAAGTCATACTCCAACGTTGCCCTCGAGAAGGTCAACAAGAAGCTCTCAGCTATCTCGTCCATCCCATCAACATGGACTTGGAGGTGAGAACACTTCTTCATTTCGAAGCTGATAATGTGTACTAATCTCACTAGATACACTGGCACCAACATGGTGGCCGACGTGGCCTACGACCTCTGGCTTGCCCCCTCAGTCGGTGCCAACAACCAGTACGAGATCATGATTTGGCTCGGATCATACGGCGGAGCCGGACCAATCTCGTCCACCTACAACTCTGCTGGAAATGCTGTCCCCGTCGCCACTCCTACTATCCTGGGCACTAAGTGGCAGCTCTTCAAGGGACCAAATGGCGATACCACCGTCTTCTCTTTCGTCGCACCATCGAACCAGGGTAACTTCGAGGGTGATCTCAAGCTCTTCTTCAACTACTTGACCAGCAGCCAAGGTGTCTCTACCTCTGCTGTGGTCACTAGCTTGCAAGCTGGAACTGAGCCTTTCACTGGTTAGTTTCTCCCCCCTTGAAGTGATTTATCCTCCTCTGTGCAAGTACTTACATAGTATAGGCTCCAATGCTGTTCTTACCACCTCCAAGTACACCATCAAGGTCGTCTAAATGACAAGTGCATAGAGCGGTTAGGAGGAACCATGCTACCGACTGCTCGGTTGGTCGGCGGCATTCTTTGACGTGTCCTGAAGTGTTGGAAGAGGGCAGCTTCGTTCTACCTGTACATATTGTCATGCACATATGGCGTAAATGGATGCAGGCTCCAATGCCAAAACAACATCTCAAGAGAACCCCTTCCCGCCTCGCATGAGAAACCTCTCACTTTCAGACCTTGACGTTCCCGACTCTGATTCCTAAACCCTCCTGGGTAATCTCATTCCAGATCTCGTTCAATGCTTCCGAGCATTTGCTTTCCCTCCAAATCACTCTCTTGTGCCTAGCTTTGGCTTCATCAAATCTAAGCCGCAGGATTCTAGGCTCTGCTCTTCGCAACGCGACGACAAATCTCACCCGCATAGTGTCGTCTCTCGACGCAGCGAGTGCCACAAAGACAATCCACATCAGCAGGTCCTTCATCCATTGCATATCCCTAACTTCAAATTCGTCTTCAATAGTAGAGAATTCTATGTCCCATCTAGTGGAACTTAATATATCTGCTAGACGAGAGAGGAGACTGTCGTGGAGACGAGCTCGATTCGACTGCTCGCGGATGAAATGGTTGAGATAGATAAGTGAGGCAATCCTGAATGCGTGATCGAGATCAGAGATCCTCATTGGTGAGGGGGAGTTTAGAGATGAGACGAGTCGGTGTTGGATGTTGTATAGGTCGCTTACGACGATTCTCTTGTCGTCGAGAGTTAGGTTTGGGAGGTCGATAGCGAGAGAGATTCTACGAAGTGTTGAGAGTATCAAGGCATTTCCCCTGTGTGGTTGAAGGAAGGGAGGTATTGTGAGAGATTTGTTGGTGGTGCTGGAGAAGGAGTCGTCTGGAATGATGTTGCTGGGGAAAACACAGGGGAAGATTGGCGAGGTTGCAAAACGGATCGAGTATGCTATGTCAGTCCTAGAACAGATTGCGAGATATTAGGTCCTGTTTTTTCAAAAGATCGAGAGTGGATGAGCGAGTTGCGAAAGTATACTACACTTACCAGGCTAGAAGTCGTAGCATGAGAGGACTGTATTCGAAGTTCTGATATCCGCCGCGCATATCGACCATTCTCAGCAATCCAAGTAGATGAGCAGTTGCAGCTTGGATCGTTCCTTGTATACTCTACTTCAATATCAGCAAATATTCTCGCGAAAAAGTTGCTTTTCATGCTTGAGCCAGATAAATTACCTCCAAGATCACGAGCACAGCAACTGAAAAGACGTCGGCGTCACTGAGACTATGCGATGTCTCTGTTAAACGGAGAGTCATGATCTTCATCATCTCTCCCTTGTGATACAGGGTATTCTGGGAGTCTTCTGTGCCGCATAGAATGTCTCGATTCTGAGCAATCATGCAACAGGTCACGTGGAGCAGTGCCGAGTCCGTGACGTCGAAGATGTTCCATGAGCTGTCGTAGTTGATGGCGAAGATGTTGCGGGTGAATGCTGTTTTAACTGAAGAGGTAATGTAAGTAAGTGTATGTTTTGCGGGACGGGAAGCGAGGAGTCTGTCACTGACAGTGGTCTACTAGCTGCTTTGTTGCTACATTTTGGATGTTCGTTGGGCGGATGGCTTTTTCGTATGGCTGCAAAGACTCATTATCCAAAGCCTGTTGAGATCTTTAGTGTGAAATCTAACTGGCGATGCTCTGTACTATCTCACAATTGGTACAGGAACTCCAATCTTCTCTCCATCCCCCCGTACAGTCTTCTTCCGTGGTTTCGTCGACCACGTATTCAGCTTGAATTTGCCTTGAAGCTTACGAGGGTCATCAGTGGCGTCTTCTGAGCCGGGTCCTTGAACTGGTCTGGGAGTTTGGGTCCTTGTTTGCTTCAACCTGGGATCCCTCTTCCTGTACACGAAGGACCGTCTCGCATGAGAGCGTACTGCGTCGGCGAATTCGCCCTTCTGGGATTCTGGTTCGTCGGTAATGTTGATGAACTGGAGAGATCGAGGGTTGGTCTCGGGATTTTCCCGAGGTTCTTCCTCCATGATTCTGGATATTTGATATGGGAGTCAGCATGGAACGAGAATGGGGATTCTAATTATGCTTCTTTTTCGTCATGTAGTTCGCGTGGGTGGATCCAAATTTACCATGCATTTCAGTATTCCGATTGGCCATGTCCTGCCCCTCTCTTATCACCCCTCTTTCGAAGTCAAACACATGAATATTTGATAACATGCCACCGTCAAATATCACTGTAACAAAAGAAATACGCTTCGCAATATACAAGATATGCAGCATCATTCGATCTCCAGCAGATTTAACAATACCTGAAAACGCATCTTTACACGACGTTTGGTTTTCGAGTGCCACCAGGAGGCTCATTTGCCGAGGTGATTTATCATCGTCGTGCATAAGCAAGGTTATCAGAGCCAAGCCGAACGGAGAACTGTGTCCAACCTTGATATTGCGGAGGAAACCTTCGCTACTTTCGAACAATGGATGAGCTATCATATTCCCCTCATTCGAGATCAGATCAGATCTGATCAGCACCACCACATCACCACTTGAGTATTCTTCGCACTCCCGTAATTGGGCCGTGTCTGATCACAGAGAAGAATTGCAACAAGGACGGATAGTTTTCCAGCCAAGAAGAATAATGGAATGTAGACAAGTTCGAAACGGGAAAAGTCTTGTAGTCTCTCGGTAAAGGAATTGAAATTCTGATGATCCGTATATTTTCGAACAAGACACTACTCGAGGGAGAAAAAGGCAAATCAAAGGGATTTTGTTACATGCCATCTATCACTGGCAATTGGTTAGAGAAAAATTATCGCAATTAGCTCGATCTTAATTCTTCTTACTTGCAATCGGACATGGGTAACGCTCCTGACCTGCTCGAAGTAGATCCCAGGCGTAGTCCTCCTCATACACAGTCTCAAAAAAAAACACCCCTCGAAATACCTACTCATCATTCCCTACACCCCAAGCAGAGTAGTAAAAATATATATAGAAGGGCTCCCAGAACACGCTTTTTCTTCGATGGTGGATTCTTCATATAGACGCCCAGATGTGGGAGGAGATGGCTCACTTCCTGGAAACTCCACAGCTTGTGAAGAGCTTCATGTTCCTAACCAGGAATTCCTTGCTGAAGATTTCAGAGAGAAGCTTTATCGAAGATGGTGGGATGAGTTTGAATGTTGGGGATAAGAGAGAGGATCTGGAAGAGACTGCGGCATTGAAAATGGTGGGGAGGAGCTCTCTGTCTGGCTTTAGCCATTTGGATGGATGGGTGATATGAATATGGACGAAACAATTCTATTCAACTTGGGAAGGTTAAAGAATTTACCTCCTAATGTACATCAATCCCATATCCAATATTGAAACCGCACAGATAATGTCAAAGACTTGTAAAATGTAGGAGTAGGAGACAATGTAGATACAAAGCTCAGCCAGGAGGCCAAACGAAGAACATACTTCACTTCCTACCATAATCAACCCCGGTTCCCAGTGATACTCAATCAAAGTAACAAATGTTCTTCAGCATTGACATGAAATCCTAAAACGACCGCATTCGTCCACATATGAGGTTGGGTACATTCTCCTATTATGGTAAAGCGTAGGCGGATTAGTAAGACACCCACCACCTCCTTGACCTCACCACTTTGATTTAAAATCGGACGTCCCCCCCGGATATAGGGCAGTATGGTGGTAGGTACCTACATTAACTCCCTTTCTTTAAATACCTTACCTTACCCCGGGAGTGCTCTGAACTCGTTGTCAAACCTCTGGTCAGAAAAAATTAACTTCTCCCACCTTGGAAAATTCGCTTCCTTGGTTGTTTCGCTTGGTAACATATCATGGTGGGAATCCGGATGAGGTTGGATTAGAGGTATGGTAATTCCTCCTTTCAACAGACACTTTGAGGGTCTTCAAAATGAGTTAAAAGATGTTATGGGAACCTTATTGGACGACTTCTGGCCGTGCTGGGGGCTTAAAATGTCACTCGCTTCGAAAATTATAAAAATGGCTGACAAGCGGGAGGACAGATGAGATTACCAACCCAAAGAATATCGAGACGACAATTTTCCCACCAGTCTTCAGCATTGGAAGATTCATCGGACCGCAGAAGGTAATAATAATACCCTACATCGGCATGGACATCCGGCGGCGTTGTTCATTTAAGAATGTGAACATCCGAATGTTCCGGACCTGGGTTGACAGACCTGACCTCCTTCGCCAACACCCGCCACTAGGTGGTAGCCTTGATTAAGTTATCTACCTCCCCGCATCCCCGACTTTTTCTTCAGCCTTCAACCTCACTTCCCTCCCGAAATATCTCATCCGTGTCTCATACCCCAGAATCCGACATCGAAATGTGACGGCATAGAATCAGTTTAACGATCGAATGCCTTGGAGTCGACTCATCCGCCCTCCCTCGCACAGGAGACTCCTTTGCACCGGAAATGGCAAATCATCAGTCTTCCCCAAGCTCAACTTGAGTCTACTCGCGATCAGTTGCGTCTTCAACGGGCTCCTTCCTTCCAGCGATCAAGCGGACGATATTGGAAGCGACGATCTAGGCCTGAGCCTTCCCTGCTCTTACCATCACCATCTCGAGACCGGGAACGAAAGTGTCAGCAACATCGCCAAGGACGAAGATTCTGAAGAGTGACAGGGTTGAACGCGGATTTTGAAGCTGAAGGGTTGGCACAGCAAGTATCCTTTCGGTTCTTGCGTTTGAAATCGTTTGGTTCGAGTTCGAGTTTGTGTATGATGTTTGGATCTGGAATGCGTGCAGTGCACGGAATTTACTTCTTGCCAGCTCCAAGAACATCGGGGATCAGAGTACCTACACCATGAGCTCGAATGTTGGTTTCTTCAACACTCAGTTACCTTGTCTGCTGTTTTCTCCTGTCTTGTTTTGCTCATGGGCGATCTTTTTCCTCTCAAAACGCGTACATTCATGACCTACAGCTTCTACACTACATGCTCATGTAGTCGTTTCCCAAGACTGTAGACAAGCTCTCTTGAATGAGCGCGAGCCCCCTTTCTCTGGATAACAGGTCTCGCTCAACCTTAATCTCCAAACGCGTTTCTACGCCTTCTTGCATTTGTCGCAACTCTGCAACCTTTCTTGTCTTTTCTGTACTGATTACCTTGCTTGATAGCGTCTGCGTAGTACCAGCCGCGATTTCGAGGTATTCAAATGAGACCTGTTCTCTCGGGCCAGCTTCTCCACCGTATTCTCCAAATTTCAAAGGCAGTGGCTTTGGAATACCCCTCCCAAGCATTTTCTGCAATTCCAGTGTATGGAATGGACGTTTCGTTCTCGCGAGCCGTCACGGTAGAATATCGTGAGAAGCTGGATACGGAGTTTGAACCGCGAATTTCGCTCCACGAGACCAACTTGATGTTCGGTAGGGAGATGAGGACTGAGACGGTGAGCAAGATTCATGCCGCTGTACGATCCTCCGATGACAAACGCAATGAGAGGAGAAGGAACAGCATGATATATATTCATGCTTGATGCTTTGGATTCGATTGACGACTCCGGAAACACCGGCAATCCGAAACGGGCAGTCGACGTTATCAAATTAGCACTGATTTGACATCAATAAGAAGGCTCGGAAGTCAAAACCTCCTGCCAAGATCAAGATCTAGTACGGCATGTACGACATTCCGAACATCTCACAAATTCCTTCGTCAGGGCATAATTGTCGACCGAAGTCCGTTCCGAGAATATTACAGTACGACCGTTTAAACTCCCCGACCGCCGACTGAAGGCCCCATCTTCGCTTTCGCCTATCAGCACCTGTGTCACATTAGGGATGCGCAACTCCAGACTGGACGAAAATACAAATGTACTTCGCATTACGTGGAGAAGTACGATGCACCGGGGTACCTACATCCTTCCTAATTGGTATTCCTAGGAATTACGAAGAATATGGCCATCCGAGGAGGCGATGCGAGCAAACGAACGCGCATCAAGTGGCAATATTGGCCGAGTGGACGAGTCGTGAGTTTATCCATCCCTTTCCTTTCCCGTCACTCGCTGTCAATTATTTTTGGCGTCCTATCGGCGAAACTTAAAAAGCCAGAAATCCAACACGGAAGTTTTATCAGATTCATCCGTGGCCATCGCCCAATCATGACGCGTCACTGTCGTCCCATCTCCAGCTGTCCAGTGTGCAGCGTCCAGGCGCAGCACAGCCCCCATCTCAATCCACTCTCACCAAATTAGGATGTCGGTTGCCGTACTCGCCTCGCTTCCTCGCGAAAATGTAAATATCCGCCAAACCGCTTTGGAACAGGAAGTGCGATAGGCTGCACTGCACCGGGCCGCCTTTCTCCTTTTTACTCATGAAGAATACACATGTGGACTTGGCGTACGCTATCGTACCGTCGTCGCCGTACTCTATGTCCTCGACCGTATCGAACAAAAGATTATCGTGTCTCGTCTCAGATTCAGAGTCAGGGACGGACGCAGGCAGGCATCCGGGAAGAGAAGAAGAGCAGAGACTACATCCACTGACTGATTCCACTCCCACATGCTAAACGTCGCCAATCCCATCCCATTGCATCCCATCCATCGTATGGTTAAAGTCGCCCGAGGCCAATCTCAAAAAGTTGGTTGCCAAGTGTTACTCCCCATCTGAAGGATCAGGGGACCTGTCAATAATTCCGACCTCCATTCCTCCCTCCCACAGTCAGTCAGAATCTCGGGCCTCGGGAAAAGCCCACTTTCTCTCTCTTGGGTTTTGAACACAAGAACCACGGCTTTGCTTTTATCTGAGTTTTCAAGGGAATTGGTCGATCGGCAGCCAATTGGAGGCCTGGCTCAACAGGGGTCCAAAATAGGGGTCCAACCCAAAACTTCCTTCCCTTCCCTTAGTCGTGGGAACGGTGCGATACGATACGATCATACGACCGAGGAGTGTGAGGTGCACCCTTGTTTGCACCATGCACGAAGGGCAAAGCATGCGCGTTTAGGCGCACACAATTTGCGATGTCTGAACGCCAAGTGCTGGATGGCCATCGCAGCACCCCGAAAAGTCGAGTTGCGATCCCCCAGAAATCAATCTTGTTGGTCTCGACGGGCCTGTCGGGGCAGGGGACCGGGGCCGCGCAACAGAACCTGGGCTGCGCTGCACCACATTCCACCCACCACGCTACGGGGAGTACACACTACACACACCCACGCTGCAGGGTTCTCTCTGGGGCGCGCAATCTCAACGAACACCTTCCCTATTCGGGCCTCCTCCTACGAAAGACGATACTTTCTGCTCCTTGGCTTAGGGGGACAATCTGCTCTTATATGAGAAGCTCAGCTGCCTTGATTTCGCCCTGTGAGCTCTGTTTCTTTTGCTTCGGATTCTCTCTCTTCTTCTCTTCGCTCCTTTGCCTGTTTGTTTGTTTGTTCTGCGCCGAACATTTTCTCCAAACTATTGTGCACATTCTCTTATTTTACTCCGCCATGGCGCCTTCGAAGAGAGACACCGTACTGTGTCCTGTCGAGATCAACCAGCTGATCGACGATGGCCACGCAATTGTTATTCTTGATCGGAAAGTGTTGAAGTTGGACTCGTGGTTGCAATACCATCCAGGAGGGGATAAATGTATTCTACACATGGTTGGCAGAGATGCGAGCGATGAGATCGTTGCGTAAGTCCCTATCTTTGCATCCATGACCCCCTATCAGCAAAGTCACGAGGCTGATATTTCGTTTGTAGATTTCATCCTGCCGATGTGAGGAAGCAGATGCTCCGATATCAGATTGGCGTTCTCGCAAAGAGATGGGAGAACGTTTTACCTCCGCTCCAAAGAGGACCTAATCAACCAGTAGAAGAGACTATCGAGATTGAAATCGATGATGGATCTGAGACAGAGTCCTTAAGCAGCTCGACAAATCTCTCTGACATCTTCGACACCGACCATCTCGCTCCTGGTCTCACTCGCCGTCGGATTCGTACCGGCTCTATCTCTTCCCGCTCATCAGTCTCTGACATGGAGACCAGCGCCCCGGAGAAGATTGATATTCTGATTGATAACGATCTTCCTGAGATAAGCTCAGAAACCTCCGACTCAACCGCCCCAATGGACCAAGAAAAACTTGATGAGATCGCTGATTCTTTCCGTACTCTCATCGCTAAGCTAGAAGACCGAGGTCTCTACAACTGCAACTACTGGGCTTACATGAGCGACATCGCTAGATTAACTGTCATCTTCTCCACAATGATCTTTTTCCTCCACAACGGCTGGTATGTTACCTCGTCAATCTTCATGGGTGGTTTCTGGCATCAAATGGTCTTCATTGCCCACGACGCCGGCCACAAAGGTATCACTCACAACTATCACATCGATACTCTCATCGGCATGACCATCGGAAACCACCTAGGTGGCCTCTCAATGGGATGGTGGAAACGCAGTCACAACATTCACCACATCGTGACCAACGACCCCGCTCATGACGAAGGAATCCAACATCTCCCATTCATGGCCGTCTCAACCGAATTCTTCAAATCGCTTTACTCAACCTACCACGACCGGGTAATGGCCTATAACGCATTCGCTCAGTTCGTGGTTCCCTACCAGAAATACCTGTACTATCCACTCCTCTGCTTCGGCCGCTTCAACCTCTACGTACTCTCCTTAGAGTTCATCTTCATGGACAAGGGCCCCAAGTCTAACAGATGGCACCGATTCTACGAACTCTCTGGGCAGGTCTTCTTCTGGTTCTGGTTCGGCTACCTGATCATGTGGTGTTCGATCCCGACCTGGACGCAACGCATCCTCTTCCTCATGATCTCCCACATGGTCACCATGCCCCTACACGTGCAATTCACCCTCTCCCACTTCGCCATGTCGACCATCACGCCGAGCCGCAACGAGCCCTGGGCCCTACAGCAGCTACGCACCACCATGGACGTCGACTGCCCCGCCTGGCTGGACTGGATGCACGGCGGTCTGCAGTTCCAGACTATTCACCACCTGTTCCCTACCATGCCGCGCCACAACCTGCGCCAGGCTAGCGAGGAGGTCAAGGTCTGGTCTGAGGAGGTCGGTGTCAAGTATGAGGTCTATGGTTTCGTGGAGTGCAATGGCAAGGTGCTGAGTCGGCTTGAAGAGATCGGACGGCAGGCGAGGTATATGCGGGAATGTCAGGAGAGGGTCTTGAATGATGGGGAATTTTTGAGGGGGCATTGGGAATGAATGAGGATCATGAATCATGGCTCTAGAATTTGTTTGGATTGTGTTTTTTGTTTTGTTTAGATGGCGATGGGATGGGATTGGGTTTGGACAGACAGGTTGTTGATATTGTATAGTACTATACCAGGATTTCGAGTAACAGATAAATACATACAGTCGGTCGGCTAGTTTGCATTCTATCTTCCGTCCATGATAAAATTTTCAGATTGTTTTGCCTCTCTCTATTCTTATGGGGTACGAGTAAGTACGGAGGCGTACGAGATAAAATTACAATGCAGTGCAAGTGTACTGCAGGTACCGAATTCCGGCGCTTTCCTATTGGTACGTTCCATTTCCCGGCGCTCCCGGGATCTAATTTTAAGTCCCGTCCGTCTTGCCTCACCTCACCTTACCTCACCTCACTTATCCTTGTCTTGTCTGATCTGATCTGACTGACAAAGTATTAATCAAGCCGGGCAAGGCAAGGAAAGGAAGATCCGATCTGATCCCCCAACGCTAAAATAAGACTACGGGTTACTGTACGGTGCAGCCAAGGGGGGCTGGCTTGCTTATCTCAATGCTTACAGTACTCCGTACGGTATTCGTACACCTCGTACCTTAACTTAGGGCTTGCGAGTTCCCCCATTCCCGTTCCTGTCTCCATGGTCTCGGCTCGCTTTACGACTTGTCGTACTCAAACTCGTACTAATACTCGTACTCGTGCTCGGCGTCGCTGAAGTACGACCGGATGATGCCATGCTCGAGCTCGCGTACGAACTCATACTCAAATCCGTACGAGTACTTAGATTCGTACTCGAACTAGCACCTGATGATGAAGAAGAAGCTAATTGGGAACTTGAACTTGGTTGGGAAGTGTAGTATGAGCTGGGATAGTTGGAGGTGGGATTGGAGGGTGTATTGTTCTTGTTCATGATCGTTCCTGGTGTGGTTCTGGAATACCTGGGATGTCGTGGTGCGATGTATGAGGATGTTGAGCGCGAGCCAGTGCCGGTGCTTGTCAAGCGGTAGAGTGCGGATTGGAGGGGGCTGGGGGTGTATGTGGATGTGTAGCTGGAGGTGGAGGTGGGGGCGTAGGAGCGAAGACCGCCGGATGGCATTGTGTATGCTGCAGTGGAGGAGGAGAGGAGTGTTGGGGTTGGGGTTGTGAGATGCGAGGTGTGTTGGCGATCGCCCTGGCTGGGTCTGGAGAGTGAATCGTTTGATGGAGTGTGAGTCCGAGATTCGCGAGATGGGCTGGAGCGGAAGCTGTCTTGTAAGTTCAATGTTGCTGGATGAGGTGTCGTTCCATTGCTCCTGTTGCTGCTTTCGGTGTAGTGGGAAGTATAAGGCGTCGTCCCATTACTCCTGCTATTGTTATAAGGAACACCATAGCCAGTTCTCTCGCAAAACTCCGATCGGCTGTCCTGGTGGGAAATATAAGACGTCGTTCCATTCGTCCCGTTATTACCATACGGCACGCCATATCCAGTTCTCTCTCTACGAGTCAAAGATCGGCCGCGAGGTCTGCTCTCCTCATCATCGGAGTCGAGATCAGAAATCCTCTCCCCAGTATAGTCAGAGTTTGAGTAGCGATTCGACCTCGGGTTCAGAGTGGAGCAGTACTTCGCCAGATATCCATACTCCTCTTCGCGTTCCTGCGTAGCGCTGTACCCGTCGAGTCCGGGAGGTTGGTCCCAGCCATAGACGGGTGGGCGTTTGTCCTCTGGGACGAGGAGGCGGAGTTCGGCGTCTCGTAGTTGGAGACGTTCTTCCATGCGGAGTTGGCGGAGTCGTTCTCGTTCTTGGTGGGCTCTTTCTTGTTTTGGGGTGATCTCTGGCTTTGTTGGAGATGAGGCTGGGGTTGATGGGGGAGATTTTGTGGGCGCGACGGTGAGGTCTCTTTCCTGGTCTTCTTGTTGTTGTTCTTGCTCGCTTGTCTGTCCAGTTGTAGATTGAGTTAAGTCGGTGTGTGTTTTCACCTGAGCTGTCACAAGTCCTTCTCGCTTCTCCTTCTCTCTCTGCTCCTCCCCGCCACATAAACAGACTCTCTCCCTCCTCCAATTATCAACTAAAGTCCACTCCGCCTTACTCAGTCGCGCTTTCATCCTCCCATCTCTCTTACTTGATTGGCTACTACCACTCTTCACAGCCTTACAGAACTCACACCCCTCCTCCCTGACAAACACGACCGTTGTCCCATCCTCTCTCACGCCCTTCGTTATATACTCGTAGCACTTTTTGTGGAAGATCGAGAGGGAGGTTATGGCGTTGGTGGGGGGTTTAGATTCGGATTCGGATGAGGTGTTGCTTGTGAGCTCAGGGCAGCGAGAGATGGTGTTGAGTAATTTTTGTAGGGTTTCGATGTGGAGTTTGCGATCTGGTGGGGGTGTTGCAATGAGGGAGGCGTGGAGAGCTGTGAGGAGTTTTGTTGTTGTGGTTGGGAGGGAGGAGTCGGTCTGAGAGTCCGACTGGGCTTGGGAAGAGGGAGACGCTGCGTCGGCAGGAAAGATTTTGTCGTTTTCGTCCTTGGAGGCAAGGCGGGATGGTTTACTGCGTCTTTGTGAAGAGATTGTCAGTTTTATGATTCTACTTTCTCTGCGTGGGATTGGGATTGGGATAGGGATGAGTATGACGAACTTTCTGAAAATATTGAAAGGTTTGCTGAAGCTGGACATTTTGCTCGATGGGGGTTTGTCGTCCAGCATTTTTGCGTTGGTTTCTTGATTGATTGATTACTGGTTATTGGGTTTTTGATTGAGTTTCCTGTGTTCTGGAGCGAGTTATTGAAGCGTGTAATGCTGAAGGTGAGGGGAGATGAGAAGGAAAGTAAGGCTAAGAAGAAAAGAAAAAAAAAGTCCGAGGTCTTAATGTGTATCTCGAGCTAGTGAAGCTTGAACGACCGGCTTTAGTACTGTTATGCTACCTTACTTGGAAGTTTGGGACAGTACGTCAGTTGGTATCGTGATATGAGGTAGCGAGGAGATAGCTGGGTCGGATTTGGTGTTTTGATGGAAGCGAGTGGATTAGCCTCTTTAGTAGTGTGAAGCGAGCAGCGAGTGTGAAAAATTAGGCGGGCATGTTCGAAATTTTTGGAAGGAATTGTTGTTAGATGTGTATTAGGGCACATCAAATAGGACGCCCATTAATTTCTAGTGCTACTTGGCAACTCTACTCTCTGATTTGGGGCAGTACTAAGTTACAAGGAGATATGCAAGTTGTGCAGTGCAGACGAATTAGCAATATTTAGCGAAGATAAACAAGATTCCAAATCCCATGGTGCTTATTCTACATTTAGATAGAGAGTTCTGATCGATTGTTATATCAAATTTGATCGAGATAGCTTCAATCATCATCATCACTATCATCTCCAAAAATGGCCTTGAAAACTGCCTCTCCAGCTCTCTGGCCCTCCAATGCATCATTCCTCTCAGCATCGATAACAACGACCTCTTTCTGTTCTTCGACGGGAGCTGAGATAGACTCGGTAGTTGTGCTAAGCCCGCCATCATGCCTCTGGTGGTAACTCTCTCTCATCATCTCATCGATAGAACTCTGTGAAACGACATCTGGTGCCGACTTTCTAGGCGCTATATTTTCCTCGCCGTGCTCTGTGGCGCCAGGTTGGACATGTGCAGGTGGTTTGACATTGAATCTCTTGCAGAGGAGTCTTGATGGATACCACTCCTTCGAGCTCCTCGTCATAGGGCCATACATGCCCATTTTGGCGGCTTGCTCGGCCGGATCCTCTATCTTGGGTGCAGGCTTACTGAGTTGAGAAGCCGAATCAGGAGCATCGGAGGCAAGTTTTGGTGCAGTGGTAGATGATGTAAAACGAGTAGCCATCATGCCTGACATGGGTTTGAAGATCTGGGCGCAGTTGGCGAATTCTCTAAGCTCTTTCAACCAGTCGTCTTTGGATACACCTGAACCTCTTTCGGGGAGCCCAGGATTGGTCCCAGCTTGATTCTCTAGATATGCTCGATATCGGCTCCTTTTCCCTTCATCTTCTCCATATGGCATGAATCCACTAGCGCCTCGACTAAGTGCTGCATCAGCAGTGTACTTATCGACTTTGGGCATCTGCGCCAGGAGATCTCTTTGCCGCTCTTCCTCTGTCATACTGTATCCCTTCGGTATTTCACCTAGAGCAGCAGGAAGATTTGACTTTCCAGATGCAGAGACAAGTCTTTCTCGAGCAGCAGGACTGAGGAAATCAAAGACGGATTTCCCAGGCAATGCTGCTTCCCCTAGTATCGAGGCGCGGGATTTCGGATCGAGTTTCGATGCTTTGGCTGCATCTGCTGTGGATAGGTACGCATCATTCTGGGAACCATTTTTGGGTTGTTTCGACGACTTCCATCCTTCGGGGATCTTAGGCACTCCATACTTTCCAGTGGACTGAGTGACTGACGAAAATTCGTCCTTACTGCTCAACACAAAGCCATCCAGTGGCAAACGGCCATCATGGCATTTCCTAAACCCAATTGCAGCTTTTGCCATCGCAGCCTTTTTTGAAATGAAAACAGGTTTCGAGGAAAGTAACGGGTTGATGGCCCCTTTCGCTGGTTTCTTCTTTTTCTTGTCACCTCCTATGACCTTGTTGTATGATATCCTAGGTCCAATTTCGTATGGATCCTCGTCGTCCGATCCTGTGTCGTTCAAGATCCCAATACCTATACCGCCACGTACAGGTTTCTTTTTCTTCTTCGATGTTTTGGGAGCTAGGAACCCTCCATCGTCTTCTTCCTCATCGTCAGACTTAGGTGTGACTAAACCTGTGCCATGATCTGATGATAACTTTGTCTCCCCATCAAACCCGAGTCCCTTGTGATCGTTCTTCCGTATGAAGCTAATCATATGCGTGTTCTCTGGTGCAAAGAGATGTGTCGTGTTCGCATCATCGCCAGGTCTCTCGATGCCGTCCAGGCGTGCTTTTCGTCGCACCTTCGGTCCAACGCCCTGTCCCTCCTTCCAGCCCATTTTCTTCAGCAACTTGACTCCAATGGTTTCTCCTTCTATTCGGAAGAGGTCAATGAATGCCCCCCGTCGGCTGGTGTCATCTTGCGTAGACCCGAGCCCAGCAAACCCTTCGGCCGTTTGGACTCGTCTCGCATCTTCGGCATCCGCGATATCTTCCTCATCCATGAAATCCTCGGGACGCTGCTGAGCTGGCTTGGGTTCGTCTTTCTTGCGGTTCGTGCGCGAGGATACGAAGGTCGAGGGCGTCCATCCTTCTTTCGAGCCTACAGTATTGTAATACCTATAAACACAGTCAGTTGCTGCCTTGATCCCCATGCGGAGAGATATCTTACCCTGCGCTGAACCCACCGGTGAAAGCGCCATGGAGACGCTTCAAACCCCTCTCATCTCTGACCTCCTGCTTCCACACAGGCACGTAGGAGCCATCATCTCGGACGTCTGGGTCAAGCGGAGGAAGAGGCGTGCCGAAGACTACGAACGGCGATTGCTGGGCCTGGAGATCCGCCTCGAAGTTTGCGCGAGAACGTTTGCCGGACATTGTGAAAACATGAGCGCAAAGGGTTTGCTGAGCCTATTTCGAAGCGATGGTGTCGAGATGGTAGGGAAGGCTACGAAGGAGATTCAGCCTCGTTATGATGTGAGAGGGAAGCAAGTGAGGTGGCATTTCTGATTGGCTTGCAGCCGCGAGGGGCTATTTTAGGCTAACGGTCACGCATCCTCAGGCTCGGATAAGCTCGTAAAAAAGGGCATTGACGTTCAACTATCTTGATGCAGTCGAAGGTTCTTTTCACTCCTACTATGGTTACATTATTTTCGATGATAATTAAGTCGAGTTTTGTCTCTCATCAAATCCGCAGGCAGGCAGGTATGCCAAGTTGAGGTATTGGCCCTCTACATACCAACTTCAGCCAGCCTGCTGCCCTTCCCCAGATTCTGGGATTCTTGGAAACCCGCGAGTGGGGAATCGGACCTGTTCATCTAATCATCCAATATCGGCAGCATCATGGATTATTGTCAATAAAAGTATTGAGGACAACGAATTTTGTATTTATCAATTGTTGTTTTCCAATTACTTTTCCACGACTCCTTATCGTACCTGCAGAGTCCCGTCAACGTCAATTAATACATGCCGATCTTATGTCTTCTCGGTCTTCAGCTCCGGGCAGAGATCGCGACTCCTGGTGATACTTGACGCACGCCGACGTCAAAGAGGCGAGAAAAAACCTGGTCAGCAAATGTACAACATCAAATAATCCATGCATTCAGAAGGGAAGCTGCACAGAATCTGCATTGCGAATAAATTAGATAGAGCTTCATTTACTAATTTGCTTGCTTTCACAAGAGACTCGTGAGGTAGAGCTGAGTCTGTTGTAGCCCAAGACTGTGATCCACCTGCTGGGCATAAACCCGGCATGTCTCCTGCAGCAGTGCATCAACTCCATCATATCAGATCAGGATAGTCATAGCTGGAATGACAAGGGCATACAGAGAGATGTGAAATACAGCTGTATGCTGAGGATGTATCAACTAACTGTAATTTACGTGAAGAGGCCTCTTAACATTTAGCTACCTGGCTATCTTCGGGCCCTAAGATTCCTAACCAGATATAATGTAGTAGAACTCAATAATCTGCCTCCATTGTCTCGTCTTGCTTCCCTACCCGAGCAAAGAATGAGGTCAGTGTCTTACCTAAGTCGTAGGAAAGAGCTGGACCTGGACTGAATAGCGTAATCAACAGCCTCGTCTGTCTGACTTGAGTCTGACATGACAGCAGAATTGGGTATGATCAAGAAAGAGAGAAACTACACAACCTTTCTTTACCCGGCATAATAGACCAACGTAGACTTCCTGCAACATTATCTTTGTGTACTCACTTTGGCGCAAGGTCCTTGGGATTTGGGCTGAACTGGATCGAACTTGATTGAACTGAACCGAACTGACTGAACTGGAGAGGGACTGCGCGCTGCCTTGGTTGGGCGTGCAACGGACCTCCCTCCCTCGTCGTTTGTTTGCTTGCGCCAGCCAACTGGTTGTCTGTCTTTCGTCCCTATCATATCTTGACCAGCCAGCCACCCTGCTCTGCTTTTCCTTTCCCATCCTTTCACCTTTCCCTTTCCCGCCCCCTAAACTTTCCCCTGTTGCTAAGCATTCAATTCGAATTGATTCCCACTTCTTTGCGACGCAATCACAGCACCCAAGAGCTTGACGTTCCCAGCAACCAGCAGTGACGTTGCCACAGCAAGGCCAGTCAGTCAGTCAGGGGTGTTGGTTGACACGGCCCTGTGCCGAAACCAGACAAGATCCTTCGGGGGCGGCTGAATCGATCTCTGAGCTGGGGAACGAACGAAGAACATGGCAACGACCGCATCGTCAGGACCGCCAACAGTAGAACGAAGCAATTCACGACGCCATCAATCATCCTCAGGCACCTCGAGATCCCATTCAACGAGGACCAAGAGTACTGTCCCGCCGCCGCCTAGCCCATCCCGCACTCACTCCACTGCCACCCACCACCATCGCTCGTCGTCGCGACACGGGGCTGCTGAAGACGTTCTGCCGCAAGCCAACTATGAGACTTCGAACGTTGCGCATACATCAAGAAGAAGCTCCAGCAAAGATCGCCCTCTTCCGCCAAGGACGGAATCGTCCAAGGGCGCAGGCCATCGTCGGTCAAGCCACAGTCGATACTCATCAGACATGACGAGCGCCGCAGCAAATGGAGGGGGTCCAGCTCCCGTGGTCACTCCACAGGAGTCCAGGCAGTCGGGACGAACGGGCAAGTCAAGAACGACGATACCTGCTGCTACAGGGAATTGGGTCCTTGGAAAGACTATAGGTGCGGGGAGTATGGGCAAAGTGAAGTTGGCACGAAGAGTTGAAGGCGGGGAACAGGTAAACATGGAACCAAACACCCGAATTATCCTGAAAACTAACACACTCCCAGGTTGCCGTTAAGATCGTACCGAGAGGGTCTACCGACGATGGACATAATCAAAGTCGCGCCGATAGAGAGCGTGCTGATCACTCAAAGGAGGTCCGGACTGCTCGAGAGGCAGCTATCGTTACTCTTCTGGACCACCCATACATATGCGCAATGCGAGATGTTGTGCGAACTACATATCATTGGTATATGCTATTTGAATACGTCAACGGGGGACAAATGCTCGATTACATTATCTCTCATGGCAGATTGAAAGAGAAGCAGGCTAGGAAGTTCAGCAGACAAATTGCGAGCGCTCTGGACTACTGCCATCGAAACAGCATTGTTCACAGAGATCTGAAGATTGAGAACATTCTGATCAGCAAGACTGGGGATATCAAAATCATTGATTTCGGTCTCAGCAACCTATTCGCTCCCCGAGGCCACTTGAAGACATTCTGTGGAAGTCTATACTTTGCAGCCCCCGAACTACTCCAGGCCAAGGCATATACTGGTCCTGAGGTGGATGTTTGGAGTTTTGGTATTGTGCTATATGTTCTAGTCTGTGGAAAGGTACCTTTCGACGATCAGAGCATGCCAGCTTTGCATGCGAAGATCAAGAAGGGAATTGTTGACTATCCAAATTGGCTATCTCCTGGTAATGTCACTCATCTCGTATACATGACACTCTGCTAACAATACACAGAGTGCAAAAATCTAATATCACGCATGCTGGTAACGGACCCCAAACAGCGAGCAAGTCTGCAGGAGATTATGAATCACCCTTGGATGACTAAAGGGTTCGGAACTCCACCAGAGAATTATCTCCCTATCCGCGAACCCCTGCAAATGCCTCTCGACCCTTCGGTTATACAAGCTATGACCGGATTCGATTTTGGATCTCCAGAAACGATACAAGCGCAATTGAGTGAAGTAGTGGAGTCTCAGGAGTACCAGAGAGCAGTTCGGTTAGCTATGCAAGAACGGGAGAACCAAGGACCCCCAAGAGATCCAGAGAAGAAACGAGGTTTCGGTTTCGATTTCTACAAGAGGAGAAACTCGTCAAACAGCCGGGATACTCTGACTGCCCCAAGCTCAGATGCTCTGGCACTTGGAAGTGACCCGGTCAACGCTTTCCACCCACTCATTTCAGTCTACTATCTGGTTAGAGAGAAACAGGACCGGGACCGACTTGCAGCCAATCCTGGAGCTACGAGCATGCCACGATCACCAGGTGAAGCTCCTCTTCAAATACCTGATCTAGCACCACCAAAAGCAGCGCACACCAATGCTGCCGCATACGAGATGCCTGGTGAGAAGGCCACTGGAGGAAGATCAAGACCACGAGCTCGTACTCACGGCGAGGACGAAGTCACCGAGAACATGAAGAATCTGAAGATCCCTGGCTCTGGCGGTCCCGTTTCCCCAGCCATCATAGAACCTCCTCCGGAACAGCATACTCATGCTCGTAAGGAGAGCACTGCTGCAGGTATATTGAGACGATTCAGCACCAGAAGACGAAAAGAGCCTTCCGACAAATCACATCCTCCTCTTGTTAATGTACAATCACCGCATGAGCACAGCACGCTTAGAAAGAGCTTCAGTGTTCGAAGAACCCGAGAATCAACGGAAGGCGCCTCGTCATCGATGCTTCGATCAGGTAGCAGCCAACCCCAACACAGCGATCTGTTGAATCCTCCTCGGTCTATAGACAATCAACGGAGTGGAAAAGCACTAGGTCGCTCAACAAGCGTCAATTCAGCAGAGTTCCGAAGAAAGGAAAACAGACGTGGTGGATCTGAGGCCGCACCTCCTCGTGTGACTTACAAGGAGCCACCTCCAACCTCCGGTTCGGACCATTCGACTGCAAATGAAAAAGAGAAACCATCCCAAGACGGTGAGCAACAGAAGACTCACCTGAACCCAAGAGCAGCTGCTTCTATGAGAGCCAAATCATTGGGCCATGCTAGAGGGGAGAGCATTCAAGCTCGACGTGCTAGAAGGGCCGAAGCAAGAGAAGCCAACGTTCCAGAGGAGACGGATGCCGAGCTTGGCGATGCGAGTGGCTTGTCTAACGAACGCATTGATAATGCAGAAAATGTCAAGCCCGTCTTCCTCAAAGGACTGTTCAGCGTATCTACAACGTCGACAAAGCCAGTGCATGCTATTCGAGCCGACATCATCCGAGTTCTTAAGCAGCTAGGAGTTGATTATAAGGAGATCAGAGGTGGCTTTAGCTGTCGGCATACACCATCAATTGATCTCAAAAAGGTTGTGGATCTTCCACCGAGCAGCCATGGCAACCATACCCCAGGTCACAAGAGAAGAATTAGCTTTGGAGGATTCATGGGCGGTGGAAGCTCCGAGAGAGACCGGGAGGACTTTAGAGAGGCCGAGAGATCACCCCAGACCCCAAGAACTCCAGCAAGAGGTCGTGGAGACAACAGTTACACCAACTCTGACGCTTCAGATGAGAGCATTAGCAGAGATCACCGAGGATCTTCTGCTCGTGCAGTCGGCGAGACGAGCACACATGTGCAAAGCGAACTTGGTGGCAGCATGATTCTCGAATTTGAGATCTTCATCGTCAAGGTTCCACTTCTCTCATTGCATGGAATCCAATTCAAGCGCCTAGCAGGAGGTACTTGGCAATACAAAAACATGGCTGATCAGATTCTCCGGGAACTGCGTCTGTAAGGAACGGCTGGGTGGAAAGCGGCGGATATGAAGGGCTAATTGGAGCAATAACTCTGGACGAATCTCCTTTGTTTCTTCGAAGGCAACATTACAGCATTGGACAGCAAACATCGTATCCAATTTATTGGGATGGACGGGCGGACGCAAGGACGTATACAAACCACTCTGGCACTCTATATTAACTTCCTTTGTGTTTTTGAGCGAGCGTTGGAGCGAGGCAGTTACTCTCTGTAGGATTCAGGCTTTCCTCATTTTCTTCCTCATAATGGCTATGGCTTCGCGGAACGTGAGATGAGAGCGCATCTGCATGGGAAAGGGAATCGTTTAGCAGCGTACTGGGTTGGATTTGAGGGTTGTAGTTAGATAAGATAGTAATGATAGGGAATGAATGCATTTGACGAGAATAAAAATGGAATGGCGGACGAAGTGTTGGAGTGAGATTATTATGTAGAAATTGAGACAGGCTTCAGCATTCTCTTGAACAAAATGGAGAAAGGGTTGTTGATGCCACAACCAACTACGGGAGTTGGCCTCGAAGTGCTCTATCGCATTGTTATGTGAGATTTGGAGACAATGCATTGTGATAAAGCAGCATGATGATGTGAAAGGATAATAAACTGCGCAATCCAATTGTGACTTTTTCTCGCAGAATTACACCTCTGAAATAGCCAATTAACTAACTAACACGAAGTTCTCCGAATTCACCCTCTGCTAGAAGCTGTGTCGCGGCTCTGCTGATATACAGAGCTTCACGTGATCGATGGTATGCCAAGACCTCGCTGTTAAGCTTGGAGTATCGCGCGCGGGGACTCCACCGCCATCAACTTCAACCCTTTGAGATCAACACCTTCACACCCTCTTCCAAGCACTACCATTTACCCCATCATCTTCTATCGCCCGTGTCGAGCAAATTAATTGCTCTCACCGCGGTCAGATACCTCGTGCGACACCGATCGCACCTCAAAACCTCCACCTTATCTACTCAGCCTTCGAGTCTTCTCGCTGGCTACGTTCGGACAGAACAAGATGCTCCAAGGGGCGCACGTATTCTCTCATCAACAACAATATACACCTCACGGCGAGCCAGGATGGATGCATCACCCTCAGCAGCAAAGCCACAATCAGCATGCCCAACAAGCTGCCGCCGCTGCCGCATCTGCCGCTCAACAACAGCATTTCAATCGAATCGCTGCCAATCATAACGCTGTTGGACCTGCAATCCCAAGCCATGGACAAGACACAAGTATGATGGACAACGTTACGGAGGAGAATAGAAGGACATTGGCCTACATTGCGGATCTGTTGAATGAGGATAGTAGGGAGGCGGCTCTGCTCGAGCTTAGCAAGAAGCGCGAACAAGTCCCAGAGCTGGCTTTGATCTTGTGGCATTCGTTCGGTATGTGGATAGGGTATGAAGTAGGTGCTCTTGGTTCTAACATGTGCTAGGTGTTATGACCTCTCTCCTTCAGGAGATTATTTCGGTCTATACACTTCTCAACCCATCGCAACTCACCGCGGCCGCCTCGAACCGGGTCTGCAATGCGCTGGCACTCCTTCAATGCGTTGCCTCTCACAATGAGACTCGCGCACTCTTCCTCAACGGTACGTGCTGCTTCTCAATACACGCGACTCATATGCTAATGTTCGCAGCTCATATCCCACTCTTCTTGTATCCGTTCCTCAATACTACCTCGAAATCGAGACCCTTCGAGTATCTGCGACTAACATCCCTCGGTGTCATTGGTGCCCTTGTCAAGAACGACTCTTCAGATGTCATCAACTTCCTCTTGACTACAGAGATTATCCCATTGTGCCTCCGAATCATGGAAACCGGATCGGAGCTCAGCAAGACTGTAGCCATCTTCATTGTCCAGAAGATCCTCCTCGACGATCATGGGTTGAACTACATCTGTGCCACGTACGAGCGATTTTACGCTGTGGGAACGGTTTTGAGCAATATGGTTTCGCAGTTGGTGGAACAACAGACAGCAAGACTTCTTAAGCATGTCGTACGCTGCTTTCTTCGGTAAGGAAACATGTTCCTGGATAAATTTCTGTATGCTGATTACTTTGCAGTCTTAGCGACAATGCACGCGCTCGGGAAGCCCTACGACAATGCCTGCCAGAGCCACTCCGTGACGCCACTTTCTCCTCGGTCCTTCGTGACGACGCGGCTACCAAACGCTGCCTCGCCCAACTTCTGATCAATCTATCCGACAATGTCGTCGAAAATTCTGGCAATCACTCCGGAATCTGATCATGCACAGCTTACCACCCTCTGTACCAATAAACAACCAAAAAGCTACGGGATTCATGCCTCTTTGACGCAGGACAAGTGCGAATGGGGCGAGGGATCATTATTTCCATCTTTCGGTTTTGCATAGACGCAACGATACCCGGGGCTCCTTTCCTATTTCGAACCAATATATCACTCACCTGCCTGCCTCTAAAGCAAACCCAGTCAGGCTATACGAACAAACGGGGTTTCATTCTTCTTTCTCTGTTCTTTTTTTCATAAAAGCATTGCGAAACACGGTATCTGGGGGAGTTTTTCGGAGCAACTTGCGTATGATGCGATATCGTTTGGAGGCCAGGTTTACACTATGGGTCGCCGACAATATCTTGAGTCTCATATCTGGGGCCGGGGTCGAGTAGGATCTTTGATGGTGCCTCCTCTCTGGTCGTCGGATGACGGCTACCTAACTTCCTTTCTTTGTCCATTTACCTGGTGTCTGTGGGGCAGCTTTGGTTCTCAAGTCTCTTTGCATTTTCCTGGATGGATCAACGGATGGATGGATGGTTGAATGGCGTACAGTGATCGACGAGGGTTTGCTTATTATGCTTGCTTCCTTCTGCTTTTTACTTTGATAGGGCACTCTTTAGGAGGGAGGATGACGATGGGCCGGCGGTGGTGGTCAGCTTTGTAAAATAGCTTAGGTTGTGGGCGGGTGTAGGTAGGGTTCAGGAATAGACTGGGGATCGATAATATATCCGGCCCGGCGTGTCTTGAGAATTTCCCTAGACGTTTTTTGCGACAGGTGGTTGGTTGTGTGGATGTGGTTACCGCTCTTGGAGATAAGGCTTTGAATGCCATGTCCTGTCTGCTGCGCAATGAATGCCCCTGTCCCGAGCTGGGAATTCCTTGTACTAGTTTGGGGCAGGTGAAACGAGAGAGGTAAGTGCCAACAAGTAAAGAGTGATACAGAAATAAGCTCGTGGGTATTTTTCTTCCACCTGACCTGTCATTGCCAGGGTACATTTCAGTATAGGTACCTTAATTGACGGACAAAAGTAATCTGTATAGTACAACAGTACAGGACGGTCCTAGTTTTCTACTTACCAAGCATACAGTGAGCACTACCGGTATCTCATGGAACGCTTATTTTGATATACCCGATGGATTGGAGAATAGAGAATGCTTATTTGACTGCGTGGAGGGAGAGTAGGCTGACCGACTGACTGAATCGGCGTTAAGCAGGTGTGTGTGTTGTCAGCAATGGATGGATCGGCCGGGTATGTACTGTTTGTAAGTACGAGTAGAGGTATGTCATTATGCAGGATGGGATGGGAAATGTGCGGACTTTGTTATTATTCGGGAGAGGGAGGAGGGGGGGAGGGGTTGCGTATTTTGGGAAGGATACTTTTTGGGGGGCAGACGACGAGGTTGTTTGCACGACTCTTTTGCTTGGGTTCAATGCTGAGCGGTGAGCTTTGGTTTTGGTGGAATCTGTTGGTTTTGGTGGTTCTAAGGAATATGTGCCTTCTGATGATCGAAAGCAAGCTATGAAGAAGTTCTTCGTGGAGTGTTCGTGTCCTCATTACGAGTGTAAGTGTGGTATCAAAGTCGTCTTTCATCCCATGTCGAAAGCTGCATCGGACATTTACACCGCTTCATAGCGAGCTACTGTATCGGCGTTAAAGCACCTCGCAGTTGGCTTACTTGTACAGATATTCCAGATGCCGGGACAGGTACGGATATTAGTTGTTGGCTCAGGGCAAGACAGGACTGGTTGATTCTCGAGTGAATATATCCTATTCCGTACAATGGAACGGTTGAATCTCGGCTAATTAGCGAGTTTCTTTGGATTAAGCGATGGGCCTCACGAAAATTCGGTGAGCAAGCTGTACTACAATACAGTACTGTATTATGGCACAATTGACTTGAGCTATTTTCTTCTCTATCGGGCCAATGCTTCTTTGGCATGTGGGTGCGGGCAAGGTACGTATGCATCGTCTCGTCATTTTGATTCGTGCTCAGCTCTTCATTCATTCTCCGCGGCTATGACTATGGTTATGACAATAGAGTTCTTAGTTCCTGGAGTGGATTGTTCAATCGAATGGATGTTCTTTGACAGGAGGCTAATATGGCGGGGTCTGGTAAGCAACCAGGCCAGTCCCATCCCGTGCGGACGAAGCTGATCACTAATCGAAATGTCCGCATTTTCGACAAGGGGGTTGAGCTCTCGTTCAGTGCTGCTTTTTTCTCCGCCACGAACCTACCGTGGAGCACAACCTCAAAAACACATGGGATTTCACAACTCAATGAATGGTTCTTTGGAAAGCGGGTTTGGAATGAGAAACGATGGAGATTAAGAAAGGCGCTTTAGTTTTGACTTTTACCTTAGTTGAAAGTCTGTATTATTGAAGGGAAATTTGACTTATGGAAGGGTTTCAAAGTGTTGATCCTCATCTGGCACATCTTTGGTGCCGCTTTTGTGTGAACATGAACCATGGTTCCCATTCTTGCCCCAAAAGACGCAACTGCTTGGCTTGGCATGGCATGTACCGAATGCACGAGGATGCAGAACGATCACTAATCGTCTCGTTGATGGCACATCAGACGCCCCGGGCTTGAGCCTTGATCTCCAGAGCCTGTTTGCTGAGTGCCGGGCTGGGCTGTACGCACAGTAAGAACAAACGCTTACCAATCCCCAACTGCTTTCGTGCGCAAGAGACATCAGAAGGACGACTATTCTCAACTTACCCATGACATTTACCACGCAGTTCGGGATCTTAGTGAATGCGGCGGCCCAGTCACTGGTTGAATCTCACGGCATACGTCCGACAATTTCAGGAGATTTTTTCCGATATAAGGCCAAGCTTCTTTGTCAAGGGATCTGATTCTGAACTCAAAAGAGAGTTATGGAGCCCTCATTCAACTTTCCGCAAGACGATTATGCTCTAGCTGTCCTCACACACGCCGCTATTCACACCCAAGGGCCAGACGCTACAGCTTCCCCTTCAACCAGTCAAGCCAAGACCACCCAGAGCTTCGACAGGGCGAAGGCTTCCGCTACGGCCACACCATCTCCCTGGCGTCCAACCGGGGACCGAGACGACCGAAAAACCGCGATCAGTAATCGCCCCAATCCAAACAATATTAATCAAGCACAAGAACACCCCTCGCACCCTCTTCAGATCTTGAACGGGTACGGACATCACGACTCCGAACGTGCCAACCCCAATAACAGCATGGAGACTCTTGCATACAACTCCACCCAGCGGTCGCACCCTCCGTATATGAATGCCGGGTATGGCCACCACTACGGTGGGCTGAGGCCCACCTCCCAGAACCAGATGTCGTCGAATTTCTCTGGGACAATCAGCTCGCTGGGGATCTTGAATGCGGAGAGTTACGACGATGGGAGGTTAGCAATGAGCTTGAGGGAGAAGAGGCCCAAGGGACGACCGGACCCGGTGATTCCTTTCGGCGTCACAGAGGCGAGCGGGGATAGTCATGAGGAGGAAGATGGGCAGAATGGCAAGAGATCAAGTAGGAGGAAGAGGACCGCAACTGAGCAAGCTGGTTCGAAGGAGGTCGACGAGGACGAGGAGGCGAGGAAAAAGGCTAGGGGACGTCCCAGAGTTGATACGAAAGATGAGACTGCCGCCGATGTAAGTCAATACCTTTCTAATTCATGATTTTCAATATTGTTATCCACCATCGAAGTTTTAAACGTCCTTGTTTTTTCTTGATGCATTCAGCATCTTGATTTAATATTATCAAGAAGTCTGAAATCTTTTATTATTGTTTTCGAGATAGCTTGACAGATTGGCATCTGTTTTCCTAGTTGATGTGCAAACTAACGATAATACAGAGGAGGAGAACCCAAATCCGAATGGCCCAAAGAGCTTACCGTCACCGGAAAGAAACAACCATTACTTCTCTTGAAAAGCAGGTCCAAGATCTGAGAGGGACAAACGAGGAGATGAGCAACATTTTCATTAGTCTGTACGATTTCGCTGTGGGTAAAGGGTTATTGCAGCGCGAGCCAGAATTCGGCCAGCAGTTACAATCGACAACAGAAAGATTCCTGGCCTTAGCAAAAGCTTCCGCAAACGAAGAGGGCCACGACGAAACTCACGGAGAGGATGAAAAGCAAGCGGATTCGCAACCTGGCCGGCGAACAAAAGGTTCGAAAGAACCACCCAAGAAACGGCAAGACGATTTAGACGCGCATGCTGCTGATCCGGTTAATCCATGGGGAGGATATACAATGTCCAAAGACGATACTCCTGATGATGATCTTACCATGGATTTCCCTCAGCATGGCTATGAAAGCAGAGGCCGAAATGCAGATCTCCAGGTCATCACTCGCCCCACCGAAGACAATGCCTCCTTCCCATTCGATCTCATGGACCTGCAACAATACCGTGTTGAAGTTCCGTCCACAGAATCCTTCTCTCAAAACTTTCTCCCTGAAGCGCAGCCTTCACTCCCTAGGACACTGGCCTACAGCGAATTCTCCTTGGCGCGGCGCGTCCAGAGAGGTGCAATCGAGCGAGCATTCAGACTCATAACTTCCAAGACTATCTCCCCCGAAGACTTCAACAAAGCCTTCGGGCTAACACTAATGTACGAGACTCGAGAGAACCTCGAAGCACGACTGCGCGTAGGCATTTTAAGGTCGAACAAGGAGGCTTTGATGTCGTGGCGCAACCCATTTGTACACATTGGAGGTGCAGGGACATTCTATCCCGATAGCGACCCGACTAACGAGGAGTTACGCCCAAAACTCCGCACTGGCTACTCCATTGGACCTTTCTCGCCTGCTGCGACCGATGTCCAGGATCTCTTCAAGGAAGAAATGCGCTGCAACCTCCCAGGCTTTGAGGGCAAATTCTTTGATGCCAATGACGTTGAGGGATATCTTAGAGGTCGTGGTCTAGATATTCCACCTGCGGCCGATTTCATCACCGCTGAAATCGACGTGTCTATCTTTGCCGATGCCAGTACTCCTAGGAGCAGTAGTAGCTTGGACGCATCCTCGCCAAAAACCCCAGAGAGTCTTGTGGACAGAAGACTTCCCGATCCATTCTCCGCGTCATTCTCCTTCAACTTCAGTAACCAAGAACCGAAAGCATTCCCATTCCCGCCGTTGAAATATGGTTCTTGGGATAACCAGGCCAATACGACGGATCCGAATATCGATCCCATTTTCACCACTGTTCCAAGTGCCAACTCGGATCCGAACGTGGATCGCCATAGTCCTGAATCCGTGGATGGTGAGGTCAGTATATTCTCCCTTTGTTCCCTAGCAGTTCTTGTTGCCTCTATTGGCACCTTAGAAACTTATTTGAATCAGTACTAATACCTTGAACAGTTGCCATTTACGGAGAAGAAACTTGTCACAGTTAATGTCAACATTTTGATTGAGGGTAAGATACTCTCCTTCCCTCTCGACTCCTATATCCGACTCTGACTAACATGAACCAGAAATTCTCAATAAAGGCGTTTGCTTAGGTCGTGCGGCTGGCTTCAGACCAAGTGACGTAAATGCCGCCATTGTTGCGGCTGTCAAGGCCGGTTTTGATTAAGCGAACTTATCCCTAACACGAGCCCCTTTACTTTTATTACTGAACGACATGAGCAATCATGGGACTGGAATTTTTGATTCTTTTGCGAGCGTGGTTATGGCATGTACAGTGTATAGGGATGGAGTTACATGACATGGCGTTTTATGAGTTTGGGTGGGTTACGTATGATGATGTACATATGACGGAGGCAGTTTATTCCTCCGTCGTCATTTTGGTTAGTTGGCGCATCCTAAGAAAAAGAATACTGCAATACTTCCATCTTGTCCTCCCACGCAAATCAGCAATTCCTCATTTGCCACCTTGGCACAATCATTTTCAAACGCACTCTTGAGACAATGGATCGTGTGATCTCATTGTCAACTATTCTGCAGCAAGACAAAATGGCTCAGCCAGCGCTTCTCCTCATGGACCCCGAGTTGGCCAACACGAAAGATAAAGTTCCTCTCGCTCAAGATGCTGGGCCATACTTTGATTCCAATTCCAATTCCAATTCCAGATCTCGATCCCTGGCCTCGTCAGCAACATTGAGGCCATCGTCCCTTCCTACTACGGCGAGCTCGCAGAATATAGAGTGTGCGTTCGGATCTTATGCCAAAGATGTCACTTCCGGCGATTCTGAGGACCAAGACTATACTACAGGTATGCACATATCAAGATCAGAATCTATAGTCAAGGCAGCTCGCTTCTTAGGCGAGAGCGAGGAAACAATTATACAGCAACAACCATATCTGCCCTTACAACACCACAAGCAAAAAGCCTCCTTACCCAACAACACGGATGAAAACCGACAGCCTCGAGATAAAGTACGACGCCCAGAACCCAATCCAAACTCCCCATCCTCGACGAGTGCAATCCACCGAACGCGCACACGCAGCGCACCAGCTTCGACGAAAACCTCACTTGCCGGCGACGAAACCCGACCCAGGAAAACGCGAAGCAGAACGGTCCCTGATACATCCTCCGCGACAGCTGGACTTGCTTTCGGTGATTCGGCGGCTACACCTACGACTCCGCCGTCTGGGTGGGAGAGGAGACGCTCGAGTGTTGCGAGGCTGGTTATTGAGAAGGCGAGGAGTGTTAAGAAGATGTTGTTCACGGATAGGAGGAAATCTACGGAGCCGAATTCGCCTGTGATTAAGGAGGGACGGAAAGTGGAGGAGGGTTGGGATAGGGATAGGGATAGAAGGGGGTTGTCGCTTGATTTGCCGCTGCATGTTTCGCAGGATAAGTCGGAGTTGGAGTATATTCGACGGAAGAACGGTATGTTGCGGATTCTTGATTGTGATTACTACTAAATTCGGTGGATGTGTTCCTTTTTCTTTCTTTGAAAGTTTTCTATTGAGTGGGGATATTTAGCAACGGTTGGGTGCAATTGAGTACGTGAATCTCGACTGCTGACTTTATAGTGGACGCAATGCTAGGCAGGAACTCTGATGTCACTGGAATAGACTACGTAGAGGATGAACAGAGCACCTGGACCGAATATACAGGCACCTTCTCTGGTACGAGTCGAGAGAACAGCAATCGCCCAACAATGACTTCAAACAACGGCAGTCCGATATCTGCCTCGGGGTCAGTGGTGGCTATTCGTCCATCGAGTGCTGCCGCCTTTAAGGTTATGACAGCATCAGCCTCTCCAATTAGAAATGCAGGGAATTGGAAAGACGTCAAATGGCAACCGGAACTTTCCGGATTTGCAAAAGCACAGCCTACATCAGGAGACCTCCACAAGGCCCTCTAATTCAAGAAAAAGTCGACCTATCTACTGACGATATCGATGATGTCAACTATTAAGGATGCGACATATAGTACTCAATAGAAGAGAGACAAAAGAAGAAAACGATCGCCTTGACAGATTATATGTCAGATTTACGGAATATGAATTGAGAGTCTTTGGACTCTATATTTGAGGACTGGAAAGATATCGAGGAAAGTTAGAACCCCATGGTGGAATCAATGACACTTCATGAGGATTCACGCAAAACGTGGAAATGGATGCCTGGAAGCCGCTAGCATATACGGAATTGGAACCAATTTTTGCAGATATCGAACCATTCAGGATAGAGCTCAACTCACTTTCTGGGGACAAATAACTTCCAGGCGGGAGCTACGATATTTCAAATGATACAGCAGCACGTATTCTCGCCAAAAAGTTCTTGGATTTACTCGGCATCGTCTATAGATTGTCAGTCAAGGGTTATGGCATGTGGTGTTTTGGGAATTGAATATTACCACAATCGAATTCGAGAATTTGTAGCGGGATTATAACTATCAAGATTCGTTGTAACTAGAATGTATACATTCCGCTGAAGGAGCATTGCCAGTAGTTGTTTACTTTCTGTTCGGTTACCATGTGCTGTTCGAATGATCGAACTAAAACATGTATAATGCTTAACAACAGAACAACTAAATTATGACATCATCCTTCTGCTTATGGAGTATGATATTCTTAAGCGTATTTGGTCTTCGGATATCTAAGTCCTTGGATATTTTGAAGTGTTCTGGGCATTGCAATTCTCACGTCCCAGGCACGTGATGTGCCAAGTTGAGATTTCGAAGCTCTCCCGAATGTCACTCGAGCCCGTCCACCCCTCAATGTACAGCTCGCAACACAGCAAAACCAAATGAATGCCACCTCCTAACATTTTCTTACCCCGCAAATCGGGTCCGCATCGGATAGCATGTTTGTCTCCCTCCCTCCCTCCTTTCCCTCTAGAATCCCATTCGCATTTCCAAAAGTTGAAGGAACACGAATCTGACAAAAAGGGCAACAGGCATAGCACTCTACCGATCCCTCCTTGCCCAGAGCGTTCGGGTCCCTCTACCTGCCAGATTTTCGAATAATGGAGAGGGAGATGGAGAGAATGGGTTTGGGAAGATAAATCCCCTCAAGCATTTGGTGCGGAAGAAGTTCCGGCAGAACACACACCATACGAGTCCAAGGTTGATTGTACCTGCGTTGAAGACTGGCTATGCTGTTTGTTCTCCCTGCAATTGGACTTCCGGACATTTGAATATTTTAAAAGAGACGAGGAGAAGAAGAATGCCTGCTGATACGATTCTGCTTCATTACAGGCCGAGGAACTGCTCAACGCAGCAGGCACAGGCAATGCCACCGCCCTGACCCAAATCCACGATTTTCTCGATACACTACTCGAGCAAAAAGTCGCCGCGCGGAAAGCATGCACGCAACCTCCTCCTCGGCCTACATCTGCGCTGAAAGCCCGTCTGCGCGCGTACCCAGGCGCTCAAAGGGTCGTAGACATGCGTCCCTTGCCCCTCGAGAAACTCAGCGGGAATAGACATGTGCCCAGTCTGGCTGTAGCGACGCACGCGCCGTTCCTGCGGTTCAAGAAGGTGCAGAGTCCGTACTTGAGCAGGGTGCTGAGCCAGAAGGTGAAGCAGAAGCAGAAGCGGAATAATTGGATGGATGAGCTGGCCGCGGAGGTCGAGATGGGTTATTTGGAGGGGGAGTGGGAGGATAATGTCCTGGAGGCTGTGATGGGCGAGGGGCGGTGGAGGGAGAGTGAGGAGTTGGAGCGGGAGGGGTGGGGAGATGAGGATGGCTGGGAGCAGGAGCCGACGAGGAGTAAGATTTTGGTTTACAAGGAGATAGGGAGGGAATACAAGAGGGCGAAGGATTTGGCGGATAGGATGTTGAGTGTGGTTGAGAAGGAGAGGGAGCTTTGGGAGCAGGAGAGGAGGGATCGGAAGCAGGCGAAGAGAGTGGCCAAGGGTTTCGAGAGGGGGGATACGGAAAGGAAGGTTAAAGGAAATGGAAATCAAAAGGCTGAGAAGAAACTCGAGGATTGGAAGAAAGAGGTTGAGGCATGGTAGGCGCATACGTTGGCTTTGACATCAAAAGATACCCTTGTACAATTTTGTAGATATACAGGAAACCATCCACATTTCACTTGCATTTGACAACGCCAGAAAAAGTGGCACCAAAAGAAGGTATTGCAAAAGTCATCGACTGAGATGTAGCAGCCCGGCTACATCTATCACTGCTGTAACGTTCGTTCCAAAAAATCAAAATACCATTCGCTATCCGCTACGCTCATCTGGTCGTTTCGTCTTCGTAGAATGGAAATGGATGGGAAAGGAACCGGTTTCGCCGCGCTGATGCATCCTAACCCTCAAAAGAAAGCCAGCCTTCTCCCATCCACTCCATATTTGTCTCGTTCTTTCATCAATATGTCTCCATCTCAACACCTCCCACTTGCACTTCCCCCCAAAAGAAACAGTCCACTACCACTAACATGTGAACATCCTTAGTCGTACCTCGATCCCTCGGGTGGTTGAGGGAGTTTCTTGTTTGCTGGATTTGCCATGAATCTATCACCATATCTGTCAGTCATGCGTGCCCTCTGCTACGTGACTCGAACTATAGCACGGAAGATATACCTCCTCAACTCAATCAACACCGTCTCCATAGTCATATTGCGATCCCAGTTTGCCAAACAAGCCAGCTTCGCCGGATCCACGACACCATTGCGAGGGTTTACACAGGGGAGGTTAACGGCATTGGTGAACTGGATGGTGGGGGGCTTGTCGGGGTAGTCGGGACCGCAGTGCATGTTGAGGCCGTAGATGCGGTTCTCATGAACGCTCTATTGTAGAATGCCCATATTAGCTTCCTTCCATCATGGAGCTTCTCTTGCTTTCTGCATCTCGCGCCGTAGTAGAGAGAGGAATGTAGGACGAGGGAGACAAACGTGTGGTGGGCCGAGGATCGTGCCGTTCCAGTTCGACATTAATAGATCATCGCCGTCTGCAAGACCGTAGGAACATGCTTCTGCAGATAGCATATACGTTAGCCTTGTTCTACACCAAGAATCTGGGGGGTGTACCAGCTCCAAGGCCTTTCTCGCCCTTCTCTAATTCCTCCAGGAGTCTGAAGTTGCGGGGGACTTTGGCTGCCATGCTGACAGCTTCTCTGGATTGTGGATTTGTTGTAGAGAACTCTTGGTTCTAACACGGGGTGCTGATCTTTTACGGGAGTACACTCCTGGGTGTAGCAGTAGTGAATATCGAGGAAGAGTCGAAGTGGAGGGGAGAGAGGCTGGACGTGACACAAGATGCAGGTCGTTGGCGGGGTGTGGTTGCCCAAACTCAAGATTGCTGGGTAAACCTCGGCTGCTCCGAAAGTCGGGAATGGAGGGCTGCTTTATGCCGATGTCTCTGAACTTCCATTCAATACCTAAAATAAGTTGGAACGAAACTTCACTTGATTATTGAATCGGAAAGAAGAATTGCGAACGTGAACTATGAGTCTCAACTAGTCTATACTTGGTCTTGAAATTCATAGCCTCTTGTCTATCGAATTCCAGCTTCTAGCCACTCACTCGGCTAGCCGTCCTTCATCTCAAAGCCACCAGTCCCGCCTCGAAATCAACAACCACATCGATCCCTTGTGAAATTCCACATATCATGGCGACGTCCCCTTCAAAGCTGAATCGGTAATAATGACGGCGCAGATACTGGCCTCGGAGTTGGGGAATCTGATCCAGGAGAGCAAGAGAAAGCATACGGATCTGAGAAATGTGAGCTTACGTGTTGTTTTCATGGTGTTGAGCTGTGGCTAAGAGATATATCAGGCAGCGGAGAAGTCGCTCGACGAACTCAAAGGACTGCGTTCGACATCTGAGGCCCAGATAGCTGCTGGTATGTGAATCTCACAAGATGTGATGGGCAGATAATTGATTCGAATAGATCTCAGCCAACGGCCAAACTTCGTAACGCCCTTCCTCATAGCCTGTGGAACCAAGAATGTGAAATTCACAGGCATAGCCATAGTGTGCCTTCAGAGACTCGTAGTATCACGAGCATTGCCCAGATCACGCTTGAGAGAAGTGCTAGAGGCATTCAGAGAAGCCACTTCGGCCGGGCTAGATGTCCAACTCAAGATCCTCCAGGCGTTGCCTTCACTGCTGCAGAATTATGCGGATGATCTGAAGGGCGAATTGATTGCTGCTAGTCTGAACATTTGCACCATTTTGCAGGCTAGTAAGAATGCGATTGTGAACAATACAGCAGCGGCAACGCTGCAGCAGTTGGTTGTTAGTGTGTTTGACAAAGTAGTGGCAGAGGATAGTGAGTTTATTCCCAGAGGCTTAGTGACTATTATTGACTGGATAGGAATTGCCCTTGAGGTGCCAACTGTTGGAGAAGCACCTATCGAAGATGGGACTGTTCGACTTCGCGCTGCGGCATTGGACGCCTATAGGGTCTTCAATGATCTCTGTCTTTTGACTGAATCACAGAAACCCCAGTTCCTGAAGTCTGCTGGATTGCCACAGACTTTTGGCCTAGAGCTGATTGAGTCGGTCTTGACCAACCATGCCATGGTCTTCCTAAATCATCCAGAGCAAGCCAACATCCTTCGAGTCAGGGTCATGCCATTCATCATCAGTGCTCTGTCGGAGAAATTGAATTTCGCAGTCACTGTCAGGATTGTTCGTATTCTGTATACGCTTCTTAGGAATCATCTGAGTATCCTGACTTCCGAAGGAGAGATGTCGCTTGGTCTCCTGACGCATATGTTGGATCACGATACTGCATTATGGAAACGATCTCTGTGCATGGAAGCCTTGAGAGGTATTTTTGCGGATGCAGCCCTTGTCAGACGAATTTTCGCCATGTATGATGCTCAAGACGGCAGAAAAGACATTCTACGAGACCTTGTGGCCGCCTTTGTTAGATTAAGTACGGAGAAGCCATCGGTCATCGGACTAGGTCCTCAATCTACGATTCCGGTTATGAACCAAAGCAGCAGTTCCGGATCGGATCAAGCAATGCTTGAAGCCAGTGGTGTTTCCGGGATCATCAGCAGCTCTGTTGGCTCAAACGAACCATCTGTTGGTGTGAGCACTCAATGGAGTACGATGAGGGTGCCTTGTATCGATCAGTTAGACAAAACCGAGCCACCTGCCATTCCAGAGTCCTATATCTACAGCCTGACTCTAGCCTGTATCAGCGGCTTCTCTGAAGGATTAGCCAAGTTCATCCTTCCCTTGACAGTCCCAGACAGGCCTCGTAAGAAGACACGGCAATCAGAATTCGAATCGTCGGATTCTGTCCCAGGGAGTCCCGACCCAAGAGGGAAGTTGGAAAGGCGAACGTCGATAAAGAAGAACCCCATCCCAGTAAATCCACTTACTCTCGAAGAGCATCCACTATACGAAGAAGTCAAGCTTTGCGCTGGGATAGTAGATAGTTGCTGGCCGGCAATACTGGCAACATGCTCCACCTTCTTATACGCTGCTCTAGACTCGGAGTACTATCATGGCCTGGTGAGATCGTTTCAGAAATTTACTCACGTTGCTGGACTTCTCCGCCTCGCTACACCCCGGGACGCGTTCTTGACAACACTAGGAAAGGCTGCAGTACCTTCAAATCTATTGGCAGCCAACACGCCAACTGTTGCTTCACCACCTACGCCAAGTGCAGAGAAGCAGAGTATATTCAGCAATGCCAAAGGCCTCCTCAGTGTCGATAGTTTGGTCAGCCATACGTCCGATCGTGGTAGACAACCATCTGTCGATACTGGCCCAACTTCACTGAATACCAGAAACCTATTGTGCCTACGAGCCCTTTTGAATCTAGGTATTGCTCTTGGCCCAACTCTAGACTCGGCTTGGGCGATTATTCTCGGGACTCTCCAACAGGCCGACTTAGTCTTGTTCTCCAGCACCAAATCAGCGAGAACTCCTACTTCAAGCCAAAAGCCCGAAAGCCAATCTTCGGCTGATGGATCAGGTTTATTGGTGAACTTTGGAACTGAGATCAAAGCTGTAGAGACAGCTGCTTCGAGACTACTGGAAAGCACGATCGATTTTCCAAATGATGCCTTTGTCGAAGTTGTTGCAGCGCTGTGCTCATTGTTTGGAAGGGAAGAACCCCAGAAACAGCAGCCAGAAGTCTCAATTACTTCTGGTCCACCATCGCCAGAAACTCGTCGACCATCTTATGGACATCGAAGACTTCACAGCATCATCACTGCCCCGGCAACCCAGAACCAAGAGGACTTGTTTGCTCTGGCGAAGCTAGGAGATGTGGCTAGTATTAATATTGGCCGTCTGATGAATTACGACCCCGAGACTAGTGGATGGGCAGCACTTACATCTGAATTGACATTAGCTGCTTGTTCTCCAGCTACTCCATCTTCTGTCCGTTTAAGAGCCGCAGAAATTCTCGTACGGCTTGTCCTTGAAGCTGCTACTGCAACCTTATCACTGCCTGAGGAGCTCCGCCGTGATATCCAACTGCGTCTTCTTCAAACTTTCAAGAGAGCTATCCTCCCGCTAGAGTCGAGTGAGCGCGAAATGTCGGTGGCAATCCATGCAACTGATATCGATGTCCACAAGGTCATCCTTGAAGGTCTCAAGAGTATTCTCGAGCAGTGTGGAGAGACTTTCGTTGTTGGTTGGGACATAGCTTTCAGTATCATTGGAAGTGTCTTTGTCAAGAACGATGCTCTAATTAAAGGGACTGCTAAGGGGTCCAAGGGTTCGACAACAAGGTCTGCAAGGTTGATTCGGTCGTCGTTCAATTCGCTGCAGCTCATTTGCTCTGATTTTCTGTCCTCGCTACCAAACTCCTGCTTCATAATACTCGTTGATACCCTCTATAATTTCTGCACCCAAGATGACGATTTGAACATCTCGTTGACAGTAAGTCAAGAACCCCAAACCTATCAAACATTGCTAACGACGCATGTAGACGGTCACCTTCTTCTGGGTCTTGTCAGACTTCATCTCTGGAAGGACTAGTTCATTCTCTCTGAGCACTGATCTTATCAAAGGCGTCGATGAGGAGAACCTCGTTGAAATGGCCTCCGGAGATGACCTTGCTGTATCTGATGCCGCTCTCTGGATGCTCTTGCTTCTGCGGCTGACTGCTGTCACTGCTGATGAGAGACTTGAGCTAAGGAATAGTAAGTTGACTTCTCTCTTCGGCTAATTATCACGGGTGTCTGACTAGAATTAGGCGCAATACAAACTCTACTTCGCATTTTCGACGCTTACGGAGACCAATTGAGCCCAGAAGCTTGGGCAATGTGTCTCAAATCAGTCATTTTTAAACTCCTCACCTCAATCGAGGCACAGCTCCAAGTCACGCACGAAGAAGAGTCGTCCGTTTCGGACAAGGACAAGAGCGGCTGGAATGAAACTACAGTTGTTGTCTTGACTGGAATCACGAACCTTCTGGCAGATTATCTGGATGTGCTGTCAAATCACTCTTCATTCAGTAAATCCTGGGACGCATTACTTGGTCACTTCAAAGCCTTGCTGGACTTCAATGTTCTGGAGATCAATACAGCCGTCTTCAAGTCAATTCGGCAGATTCTCTCCAGAGGCAACCTAGAGGAGAACTCCACAACAAATTTTGACCGATATGCTCTTGATTTGGCCTGGAGTCTTTGGTCGACTTCTCTCCCGGTCGTCAAATCTGATCCTTCTAACAAGCGATTCGATAACCAGAATTACTTGCTTGCTTATTCATCTGCTCTCCAAGAAATATACCGTCTGATACAAAGCGATATCGATGACGAGAAGGTCCAGAGGATGCTTATCTTATTGCGAGAAGCGATCCAGCAAGCGAGTGCAGCAACTTATTCTGCAGACATCGAATACCTAACACCCTTGCAAACACAAGTACTGGAATGCCTCAAAATGATCCGAACCGATATCGAGGGTGTACCAGCTGCTCTGATCGGTCAAGTAGCCGAGTTCGTTGGGCTAGCCTTCGAGCCTAGGGATGCATCTGAAGCTCAACGGCCAACATATGTTGCGTTGTCCAAGGCTTCCATGGCTCTTTCTGAAAGCCTGATAATAGCTCACTCATCAGACCACGACATATACACTAGTGGGGCATTGTCTTCTGCGCTTAAGGCACTTGCGGGACCAATCGTTCTCAAATACTCGTTCCCGATCATGACAAAGAGCATATCACCGTGGCGTCAAGCAACAACTTCATCTCTCGCCATCCTGAAGTCTATCCTCCCATTTCTCACTAAAGCCCCCTTCAAAGAATACGTTTCACGCACTCTCTGGACCTCAATCGTTACAATCGGCAACGGCATGACAGCCGCAGACTGCTCCTCCGTACCCCCAACAATCGACATACTAGCCGACCAAGACTTCGACATAACATCTTTCCTCACGCTTCGCGACCTCATAACACCCGCTCTCGGCTCGCCATCCATCCCCGACAAAACACGCATGACATATACCAAATCCCTCTTCCACAAATCCCTCATCCACAACCCTCTACCCTCCGAACTCCCCCAACCAAACCAAGAACTCCTCTCCACTCTCTACCAAACCCGCAAAGGGCGAACAATCGACCCAACGCCCTCGCCAAGGGCGAAAATGAGCTACATCTGCATTGACACTCTCCTCTCCCTCGTCTCTCTCCACGATAGTTCACCCCCTAGGATAAAGCTTGCACAAGCGGCAGCACCGTACCTGATCCTACGCGCAGGCCTCACATTGCGTGCGTATATCGCAGATCAACCTCTTCGTGGCTACATGCCGCAACCGCTATCGCAGCGGAAAGAGCTGTTGTATATCTTACAAGCGCTGGTCAAGCTAAGCTGCGAGCCAGAAGCTATTCCTGATTTGCCGGGCGTGGAGAGCGAGGGCAAGAAGCATCTGTTTTGGCTGTATCCGTTGTTGGCGAAGGCGGTTAGGGCTGCGGCAAGGGATATGGAATTGCTGGAGTGGGTAGGTAAGGCGCTGGATGTTGTGGGTGGTGAATTCGGCGTCGGTGGTGGATGAGAGCGTTTGCTTTGATTTGATCTGATTCAGAGATTGGGTTGTATTTTAGTTTATTTTCATAGTATCGGGTGATGTGTGATGATTAGAGAGCCTTATTTTTACTTCTTCTCTAACAATGTGTCGAATCTTTTTACCGCTACTGTAGCGGTGAAGGTGTTGTCAGAATACCCGGAAATAGTTACCTGAGTTTGAACGAGTATTTTCCTGGGTAGGATCTGATGGTCGTCGCCCTCAAGAGACTTTCCATCAAGTTGGTGATATGTGATCCTTGACAACTTTGGCCCCTAATGGCCACTTTTTCTACCTCAATTTAGAATTTTTGCTTTGCCAATAAATTCCAACTCAAAGTTTACATAGAGACTGGAAATGGGACGTAGGAAAACGTCTTGATTTTGGATATGAGACTATCATTTTTACTGTGCTTTACCGCTACATAAGAGCCTTTTTGGTATTGATTTGAGAAGTGTTTGTTATTCTCCTTCATCGTACAACGAACAGTTTCACTGATAGACGCCATCGCCCGCACCGCCTACCAAAACAAATGATATCCGCTTGCTGTTGTACATTACTTTACTCGTTTTTCCCTTCCAATTTTCATTCATTCCAAGTGCGTGGATCCTACTTTCGCTGCCTGGTGTTCTCGAACGATGCCAACATGCTCCTCTTCATCTCCTCATTTGGTGATTCACTCTCGGAGAGGAAAGTCTCACCGTCTGCTCCGTGCTGAGACTTTTGGGCCTCAATCGCTCTGGCTGCTATGGTCTTTGCTTGGGCGTCACCGACCTTTCCATACACGGCCATGGCGCTTGCGATCATGCTTCCGATATCTCCAACGTTCCCTGGTACGACAACCGCAGTTCCCTCCTTAGCCAGTTTGCCGAATGCCTCAACGTACTTCTCCGCTACACTCAAGCTGACAGCTCCTTGGGCAGACTCCTTGCCTGAAGCAATACTCTTGGCAACGGCATCAATACCAGCCGCGGTAGCCTTTGCCTTCAACAGAATAGCCTCTGCTTCTCCACTTGCCATGTTGATCTGCTCGCTCTTCAAAGCCTCGGAGGCGAGAATGACACTCTGTTTTCGTCCTTCTGCGATATTGATAGCACTTTGTCTCTGACCCTCTGAATCGAGAATTTCTGCACGTTTGCTACGCTCTGCGGTGACCTGGCGATGCATGGCTGCTACAACACCCTCTGGGGCGTGGATGTCCCGGATTTCGTAACGCAGGCAGACAATACCCCAGTCTTGGGCGGCTTCGTTGATTGCGGTTGTGATGTTCGTGTTGAGGGCAGCTCGCTCTTTCAGGACGTGATCGAGTGTTAGCTGGCCAATTTCTGAACGCATGGTGGTTTGCGCTAGTTGGGAAATGGCGTATTCCGCATCTTCGACACCGTAGCTTTTAATCATCAGCTCCTGCTTGATATATCATTTGATCTAGAGATCAGCAACGTACCTGGCCTTGTAAGCATCAAAGACCCGTGTATATAACACTCCATCAAGCTCTAATGTAACATTGTCTGCTGTAATGGCGCTCTGGCTGGGTATCTCAATAGCTGCCTCCTTCAAGCTCTTCACATATGCTATACGGTCCAAAAACGGCAACAGGACAGCAAGACCTGGTGTGAGGATTCTGTTGAACTTTCCCATGCGCTCCACGATCCATGCCGTTTGCTGGGGCACGAATTTGACGATTGTGTTTGCTGGTAGACGAGGTCTTTGGAAATAGGACGAAGGGACACTCGAATTGCTGTTGATTCCCATCAATCCACTACTCGGAGCTCTCGACCGCGGGGTGACATGGAGCTGTCTTCGTTGCTGGGTTCTGAGGACGGGGAGGGTGGCAGCTCTTGCTATCGAAAGAGATCGTGTGGCGACGGCGGATGTGATGGTTTTGCTGAGTAGAGGCCCATTTAATGCCGTTCGTGATACCACCTCTAACGCCATGGTTGCGGTTTGTGAATGTTGAAATTGGAGGAAGGCGAAATTGAGGACGTCTAGAACTCTCTGCCTTGTCAGCTGGATCTCGAGGCTAGATTTTTAGGCGAGGCGGGAAGGCTTCAATTGCGCCTATCCGCCTCGCCGCCTTCAAAACCACTAAGTCGCAACACTACAGCAGGAGATATTGAAGCAGGCTATCTCTCCGCAAGGTATTCTCTGAGACAAGGATATTTTTCAAGCCTTCAGGGACCGGCACAATGTCCGAATACTGGAAATCAACGGTAAGTCACCTCCACCTCTCGAAGCTTATACTGATGGATATGCTAGCCTAAATACTGGTGCAAGCACTGCAAAACCTACGTCCGGGACACGAAGATCGAGAAGGCGAACCATGAAGCGACTCCAAAGCATCAGGGGAATCTAAAGCGATTTCTGCGCGATCTCCACCGAGGCCACGAGAAAGATGAGAAGGAGAAGGAGCGGTCGAAGATGGAGGTGGAGCGACTGAAGGGCTTAGTATCAGGCGGCGGATCAAGTTCTGCAGCAAGTTCTTCGAGTTCTGCGTTCGGAAGGGGACCGACACCATCGGTACCGAAGCAGCATGCCACGGAGGCGCAAAGGAAGAAGCAGCTTGCGCAGTTGGCAGAGATGGGCGTTACCATCCCCAGTGAGTTCAGGTCGGATATGGCAATGCCTGGAGAGTGGCAGGTCACGGCGGAACGCGTTATCGATCCTGAGGGCACGGAGAAGAAACCAGAAGCTATGGCATTGGGGGTACGGAAGCGGGAGGTTGATGACGAGGAGGCAGAGTTGAACGAAGCAAAGAAGAGAAGATGGGGGTCAACATATCGAACGCACCCGACAGAGGAGGGAGATGATGATCTGGATGCTTTATTGAGCAATGCGACTCGCAAGGGCAAGGATCCAGCTACGAAAGTCGAAGCCAAGGAAGAAGTGAAGAAGGAACCGATGGAGGAAACAAACGAGCCGAAAATTGAGGAGCCATCGAGTAATCCTACGGAGGTTCCGCAATCGGTTAATTCTACTCCTGCTGGGTTTAAGAGAGAGCTGTCAGATGGTGAGACCAAAGGTCTCGAGTCCTTGCCTCCAATCGAAGGCGTCGAGCAGGAACCAGAGGAACAGAGTGGTCCTGGGGTCGTATTCAAGAAGAGGAAGGCCAAAAATATTCGACAGAAATGAACTGCTATCATGAAGAATACCGCGAATTGAGCTATGGACGTATCTCACGCTCTACATCCGCAGGAAGCAGTCGTTGAAAACCGACCTCATGTGCACCAACGCCCTGTCCGATGAGACACCACCCTAAGTGCGCTTCACGACAAAGCACCAATTACAGGTTGACCTCAGAAAGGATACGTGTCTTGCCCGGGTGGTAAAAACGTTAAAAAACTTAACTTGGAAGGGCTCTCGCGAGTTCGAGGAAATTGGGGACAGAGTATGAAAGGAGCGGTCCCTTTTTGAAGACGGCGGACATCATAATCCAGCCACAGAGGAATCTTAGACAATAAAAAGGTGAAGATCCTCTTCCACCTCAATCCTTACCTCTCTCTCCTGGCTTCTAAGGCTTGTTAAAGGCGCGGCACGCATCTTCGGGTGTTCCTGGCCCTCCAGCTGCCGCACTTAACCCCGCGTTCGTTCCGCCGTGATTTCGTCATTCTGTACTAAAGCAGTAACTTACAAATACACAGAAAATGGCCAAATAGATGAGGAAAAAACCTGCAACGGGTGAATTGTTATTATTATGAATGTCACACGTTCTCAAAGTCTCTTGCGACTTATACTTCGTCACAAACTCCCACTGCGAACTTGTAATCCTAATCGTTCCTATTCCTCGCCATCCCTATTTCGGAGAACCTTCACTACATCAAAACAATTCGAAATGAAGAACGCCATAGTCGCAAAAGGCCCCAAGGTCACCATCAACGATGTTCCTATTCCAACGCCATCAGCAAATCAAGTACTCATCAAGGTAGTCTATTCCGGATCAAACCCCAAGGATTGGAAGAGACCCCAGAATGGCGAGCCTCATAACTCTGGAGATGATATTGCCGGTATTGTCGAGGCCGTTGGTGGAAACGTGGTTGAGTTCAAGAAAAGCGACCGCGTCGCTGCGTTTCATCAGATGATGACTCCCCATGGGAGCTTCGCCGAATATGCCATCGCCGAAGACTACACCACCTTTCATCTTCCAAAGAGGACTTCCTTTGAAGAGGTTTTTAGTTCCTATAAGTCATGAAAAAGCATAGCTGATAGTACAAGGGTGCGTCCATTCCACTCGCTGCTATGACAGCTGCTGTCGGCCTTTACTTGCGTTTGGGACTTCCTGAGCCATGGAAGCCCACGTCCGCTCCCGCGCCATTGATTGTCTATGGAGCCTCTGGAGCTGTGGTAGGATTTGTACCTATGCGTCCAAGTGTTACTCTGACTTCTATAGGGAGCCTATGCAATTAAGCTTGCCCAGCTTTCCAACATCCACCCCATCATCGCTGTCGCTGGCCGAGCCTCAGACTTTGTCGAGACGCTCATTACCCGTGAGAAGGGCGATACCATTGTCGATTACCGTAAAGGAGACGAAGCTGTTGTTGCCGGAATTCAAGAAGCTTTGAAGAAGGCGGGCTCGAGTGAGGTCAAGTACGCATTCGATGCTATTAGCGAGCACAATAGCTTCCAAAACATCAGCAAGGTCCTCGCCAAGCAAGGCAGCAAGATCACTCTGGTGCTTCCAGGCAAGGACTACTCAGCCATACCCTCTCACATTGAGCACAGTGCCACTATGGTCGGCAGTGTCCATATGGCTCCATCCGAGGACAAGGCGAAGCTTGGCATTAAGACGGGAGGAAAGGAGTTTGGATATGCCTACTTTAGACTCTTCTCACGGGGTCTCCGAGAGGGTTGGTTTACAGCGCATCCATACGAGGTTGTTCCGGGCGGTTTGAATGGTCTTGAAAAGGGACTCACGAATTTGAAGAATGGTGTCAACAGTGGCACCAAATATATCTTCAAGATTGAAGACACTAAGTGAGGGGCGAACAGCCAAAGGATTCTGATTAAAGAATAGATATCAGCGCACAGAGGCCATAGCGTTGAAAACAGGACAGTGCATGGTCTACTATTCAAATCCAAGCTGGCAGCTTGTATGGCTTGTTGAAGAATCATCTTACCATTCACAACTTTGAGAGAGAGAAATCAATGGAGAGATCTTGTAACAGAGACAAAACTCGCAATGAATACAAGAGAGTCATAAATAGCCACATTTGTAAATTCCATAACCCACCAAATTACCTTTCATTGTTGAAGTCAATGTGGTGGTCCTGTCGGCCAACCTTAGACTAGCGTGACACATCTTGTCTTGACACTTGGAAGAGCCGAAGGCTGAAGCTCTCCCACCCCCGGCTCTTGGAACAGGCGCGAGCGTGGAGAAGCGAAAGTGCTCACATCGAAATAGTCGCGGTCCCCTTCGCGCGTTCCTGAATCCTATTTCATACCAGAGCTGTCCATCAACTCAACAATGCGAATCAACCCCCCCTCTGGCGACAACGATGAAAGTAATAAAGCCTTCCTGGTTGTTACATGGTGGTACGTACATGCACGCAGAGCTCCTCCCTGGTCTCGAAACGCAGCCCAGCGCATGTTGAGCTAACTTGCGCCTCAACTTTAGGAGAGCAGAAGGACTTCGAGGTCTATAGTTGTCATGTTTCCCCAGATGGGTCTAGGCTGGCTACAGCTGCAGGAGGTAAGGAAATAATCGATGCGAAGAATCGGGGAGCAATGCTGAGTCTGCGTCTACAGATGGACATGTTCGTATTTGGTCGACTGAAGCTATCCTCCAGGCCGGGAACTCGACCTACACCCAGCCAAAACAATTATGCCATATGAGCTACCATTCCGGGACGATACATACCGTTAGATTCTCTCCAAATGGGCGTTGGCTAGCATCTGGAGCGGACGATAAGATCATTTGCATCTACACCCTCGATGCGAATCCCCCCTCGCATCAGGCCAACTTTGGTTCGCGCTACCCTACGGCTCCTACAATCTGTGAAGATTCTAATATGGGTGTTTAGGAACTACGGAACCTCCTCCTGTAGAGAATTGGAAGATAATGAAACGACTGATCGGACACGACAACGATGTCCAGGATCTTGGTTGGGCTTACGACTCGTCGATACTAGTATCGGTTGGCTTGGATTCGAAGATTGTGGTTTGGTCAGGGCATACGTTCGAGAAGCTGAAGACGCTCTCAGTGCACCAAAGTCATGTCAAGGGCATAACCTTTGATCCTGCGAACAAGTACTTCGCTACGGCTAGCGACGACAGAACAATCAAGCTCTTCCGATTTACTTCCCCTCTACCCAACGCTACATCCTACGACTCCATAAACAACTTCGTCCTCGAACACACAATCGTTAGCCCCTTCACTTCCTCGCCCCTTACGACATATTTTCGAAGATGTTCTTGGTCCCCAGATGGAAACCACATTGCTGCGGCGAATGCGGTCAACGGGCCCGTGAGCTCAGTTGCAATTATCAATCGGGGAGGATGGGATAGTGATATCAATCTTATTGGACACGAGGGGCCTACGGAAGTCTGTACTTTCTCTCCAAGATTGTTCAGCAAGCAGGAGATCAGTGCAGAAACCACAGACAACAGCGGTTACAGCACCCAGGCTCTCGTTACGGTCATTGCATGCGCTGGACAAGATAAGACGCTGAGTATTTGGAATACCAGTTCTTCAAGGCCGTTAGTTGTGCTACAGGACTTGGCGGGAAAGTCCATATCGGATCTTGCATGGGCGCCGGACGGACTGACTATCTTTGCAACAAGCTTGGATGGGAGCATAATTGCACTTGAATTTGAAAGAGGCGAGTTGGGTTTCATTGCTCCATGGTCAGAAAACGAAAAGGCACTGCAGAAATTTGGTGTTGGCCGCCGAGGTGTAGGAGTTGTGGAAGATGTTGCTGGCCTTCGCCTCGAGGAAATGAGCAAAGCAGGAGAGCTACAGAGAACTGAAGGCAGAATGGGAGCTCTGATGGGAGATGTGGGCTCCAACCCCGTTCCGGTGCTCAACGGAAATGGAACTGGAACTGGGACATCTACACCTATGGTTGGTGTTGCTTCCACAGCACCTGTGATCACCAACGGTCGGCCAGCGCAAGATTCTCCGGCACCCGCTCCTGCCGTCGACCCGAACGCTGCCAAATTGGAGGCCATGAAGAGTCGAGTGACCATCACAAAAGACGGCAAGAAGCGAGTGGCACCACTGCTTGTTTCCTCATCGGGGACTGGTCTCTCATCTCTTCCTCAATCACAGCTCATGGCCGCCAATTCAAAGAATGCACAGAACGATGCACCACAATCGATATTGGATCTTTCAAAGCCTTACGATGGTCTTCCAAGAGGTGGACTAGCAGCGATGTTACTGGGCAACAAGAGAAAGGCAATAGTCATTGATGGCGAAGAGGAAGAGGAGCAGCCAAATAAGCGACCAACACTTGGATCAGGACCAGTATCGATCATGGTGAACGGAACCAACGGTGTAGAGCCAGCAACGGCAGCTCCGCCAGTGACTGGCTTGGTGCCTACTCCCGAATTCCTGCGACCAGCTGTCATCAACCCAGCCCTGTCCATCAGCCAAGTACGACTAGCTGTGCCCAAAGTTAGGACTCACATCTTGAGATCCCTGGATCGCGGTACACTTCCTCCCTCGAAACCTTCCGGCGGCACAAATGGCACAAACGGAGTCGAGGAATCCGCAAAGGCGACAGATGACATCATCTTGGAAGCCCAAAACCCACCAACAGTAATTGGACAGGTCAAAGATCCGTCTCGAATTAGTGCGTCAAAGAGAGGCGCTACCATGTGGCATGATTACCTCCCCAGAGCAGTCATACTCGTCACTGGAAACAAGAACTTTTGGGCGGCGGCTTGTGAAGATGGAAGTATTTACAGTTGGAGCCCTGCCGGAAGGAGACTGATCAACGCTCTGGTACTGGAAGCACAGCCCGTAATTTTTGAATGCCGAGGCTGGTGGCTTTTATGTATTACTGCGGTGGGAATGTGTTATGTGTGGAATCTCAAAGGTCTCTCTTCACCTCATCCGCCAGTATCCCTTGCTCCCATACTCGAGATTGCAATGCACTCTCTCGGCGTTCATACTACGAGTGCGCCAGGAGTAACGTCAGCACATCTCAACTCGACGGGTCATATCATTGTCACGCTCAGTAATGGTGACGGATATCTCTACTCGCCAAAATTGTATGTCTGGCAACGACTTTCGGAAGCATGGTGGGCTGTTGGCAGTCAGTACTGGAACTCGAACGACTCCTCCATCAGCAGTCTGCAATCAACAGGAGTTGGACCAGACACCAAGCGCGATGGTGAGGTCAATGCCTCCAACGTCTCTGCTGGAATCATCCCACATCTCGAGCGACATACCACAAACGAAGTCCTTCTCAAAGGCAGAGCATACACCCTTCAGAGACTCGTCAAGACCCTGCTCTCCAAGGAAGGATTCGAGGGATTCGAGTCGGGTGTCAGTATCGCACATCTTGAGAACCGTGTTGCGGCTGCTATGCAACTAGATGCCAAAGAGGAGTTCCGGATCTACCTGTTCATGTATGCCAAACGACTCGGTGCTGAAGGACTCAAGGCCAAAGTCGAAGAGCTGCTACGCAGTATCATGGGTGGTATTCTACAGGAAGACGATGATTCGGACATCGAGGGCGAAACACTGTGTGGCTGGGACAGAAAGGAACTTCTAAAGGAAGTTGTATTAATATTAGGTAAGCTACTTTCCTTCTCAGGGCAATTGCAATTGACTCAAAGCAATACTAACGCAATACAGGTAAATTCCGCGACTTGCAGCGGTTGACTGTGCAGTACGCAAGAGTCCTCGGGATGGACGACGATGAGGAAAACGGGGCATAAAAATGGGACACACAACCTGGGTGGGTGTATCTGGTCGTTTCAGATCTGCATACAAAAATATGCTTGCTCCGGCTTTGATTTGTTTACTTGGTTTGCAATGTCATTTGAACAAATTTGCGATGGCGTTCAGGCTAGGCTAGCTAGGTAGGGTACAACAGCATTGTTTTTTGAGGAAGGGAGGGTTGATACATACGCTGTCGAGCTGGGGTTAGGGTTGGGACAGTTGGCGTTGCGGTTTCTGCCGGGGGCAGAGAGGGAGGGATGGAGGGAGCGTGTATCGTGTTGTGTAGGCCTATGTTCTTGTAATCAAGATCGAGTTGCGAGACTCTTGCGAATAGATGCGTGGATGATTTGAGATTCCTCTCTTTGGTGGGTTTCAGGATGGTGTGTTTGTGATGGTCTGTTCTATTCTCAGTTTCCGGTAAGTTAAGTTGGAAAAATGCATGTCCTTTTGTATTTGACGACCCGGTTTGCTCTCAAGATGCAACACCTAAGTAGGTGGTAGCATGGCCATATATTTCTGGGCTCTTCAAAGATTTCTACTCTACCTCGCGAGGATGAGATAAAAAACATAAGCTAAGCGAAATATATCCTTGCGTGAGCCCATCCATATGGGAGATATACACACACTACACTAGCAATTACTCATCACAAGTTGTTCCTTGTTAGACCTCGAAGTATAGTAGTAGTGTTAGACGGAATTTGGGGAGATAAAAATGTTGAATTTCTATCTATCCCATCCCATATTTCATATCAAATGAATGGCTGCAACTTCCTCCTTCAAGCTGCTAGACAACACAACACACCGCACCATACCCAGCTCACCACCGCCCCAGATAGCAAAGATGGAGCAGAGAAAAGCAAAGGGAAAGCAAAGTTTTATCCGTCGCCGGTATCCTTTTCTAGCCAAAATTTCCGTCTTTCCAACCCACTGCAGTCCACGTCGAGGATGCCAGACAAACTTATCTAGTTTCCACAGGTCCACTTGTAGAAATTCTGGGGAGCGGTGCCGTTGACGTTAAGGCATTGTGGCGTATTGCTGTTCTTGGTGACGATTGGCTGTCCTGTGCAGCCGGCGGTGTGTTGCTCCCCTATTTCAAACAAACACATCAGCGAGAGTTCTGTTTATTTCCAAGCCATCGGCTCATGCACTCATGAACTGGGGAAGTTACTTACATCGACAACCAGCCACGCTGACGCTGAAGATGGCGACAGAACCAAATTTCGTCTCGGGGTAGCAGATTCCGACCTGTCTCTCGTCTTGTCCGAGAGGAGGGTCATTGGCCTGGGGAAGGAGAGCAGTGAGAGTCCTTCTTGAGGGAGTCTCGGCGAAGTTGCAGTCTTTGCCGTTGAAGAAGCGGTAGTTGGAAACTACGGTGCCGCGGGCGACGAGCTCGGAGGGAAGGGCGCTGACCATAGCGGACATGGCGAGCATGGAGAGGATGGATTGGATGGCGACCATTTTGGCGGTTGTCTTGGGAGGCTTTGTTGGTTGGGAGGGTGTGGAGGTGTTTGTGGTATTGTGAAGATGGATGGAGTGGGTGATTTTGTGATGGGTGATAGGTTTCAGAATGGGAGAAATGATGAGTGTTTATATACTCTTAGACCCTTGGAGGACTGGTTACTTTCATGGTCTGATGAATAGCTATGACGCCGCTCGAAGCTCGTGAGGCCAGAAATGGAAGTAATTCCTTCGTTACCGGTGTTGCTCCCATTTGGTCACGAAAGGTCATTGTCACTTGTGAGATTGGAGGCAACCAAGACATTCTTACTCTCTCGTCACTATGTTACAGAAGATCTTGGAGGTGTAGAAACGTAAGAATTGACCTGGAGTATGGAGACGAGAAAGTGGCTACCGAAGTGAGGAGCGGCGAACAAGGAGTCATTGGATGAGAGGTGAGGATAGGTATTGAAATGAAACCCCATCACTGATATCGCCTTTGGGGCATCATTTCATAGGGTTTTGTGATACCTTTTGTAGAGAAAACATCGTGAATTTAACACCTAAGGTTCAAATCGTAAATCATTGAGAGGACATGCATGCCTGAAGTACCGGGAGTCGCGCGGCCGCTGAGGACATTGTGTGCAACCAGAGCTGACTTCTCGATATTTTCCAAGATGCCAACCGAGCCGAACACTGTATGCAGGGCTGGTAAATGCAGGTACATAAGCCTGCTCAGAAGCATAGTCTGAGGAGGTCTCGTGAGCGCCAACACCGAGTCTCACCTGGGTGTGAAGACCTTGAAGAATGAGAGAAACAGCTGTCTTGCTGAGCCGCAAATACGTCATCAACACCCCCAACTGAGTGATTCAGAAGATTCTATGACACATACAAATCAGCAGTGAAGTTTGGAAGCCTCTCAAAACGAAATGCGAAAGCGTCGTATACATGTAAACGTAAGGCTGACGCTTGGAGTTCTTGATTTTGGTGTAAATGTCAGCCTTGTGTTACCAGCAACGTGTGATTTCTCCTATTGTCCGAACACAGCTGAGCCATGCAGATTAGAAGTATTGCCGACTTCTAATTGAGTTTGTTTGGTCCGAGGAGGTGGAAGTGTTGGAGTGGTGGACGGGACCCGATTGGACATCTCGAGTATAAATTTCTGGAAGGCTGTGGTTACAGGAGGACGAACACCATGAGACAATATCGAACTAGCAATAATTGGAAATATTCGTCATGCCTAGCATTCTGCTTATTCGTGCAGACGAACGACCTTCGAAGCATGCTCCGTGGACAATCGACCACCCTCATGATGGATCTTCCACCTGGACTCGAACTTTAAGTAGTGACAAGGAGAAAACTTGGAAATCACAAACAACTTTGCTCCTCTATTTTCAACTGCAATCAATGGTTTTGTAGACCAATTTCAATCGGAGGGGGAGTATTTGTCAAGTGTCCAGGACGACAAGAGTCGTACCTTCCCTTCTAGACCGCAATGAGAAATGAATTCCGTCCCTGCCAATCGCATAATCCAAAGTCAGAGACAATTTTGAAATTTTACATCTCATCAGCTGAACCATGAACACTCCAAACATGCCTGATCGAGGATTCCGTTCCTTCAGCAGTCGCTCGCTTCCATACACGCCAATTCGATCCGCATCAACCAATAGTAACTGGTCTTTCCGGTCCATACCATCATCAAACAGATCAGCAAGTACGGACTCAACGTCATTCTGGAAGACTCCACCAAAGACATGGAGGGCGTCGTTTAGAGGGATCTGGAGGGTTTCGGTACCAGGCGTTGGATTCGTTCGTCAACAGTGAGCCGCGTTTAACCAAGAAAGCCAGGTAAAGCTGACCACTGGATCCGCAGCTTTTCCTCTCGCCGAACGTTCCCCGTGCTTTTATGTCTAATACTAGGACTGTTGCTGTTAGCGTTCATACCAGAAAGTCGATCTACTCCTCCAGATATCCATGCGCTTACGAGATACACACCGATCCGTCCTGCACTCCGTCCTTCCGAGAAGAACCGACCGGATCCAGTGAGGTGGCTCGAAGAAAACTCGGACAATAGATACGCTGTATCAAAGGGACATCTGTCACATTTTTCAGTCGTTGGTGGAAGGCCAAGAGCAGCATTGATCAGTCTCGTGAGGAACTCGGAGCTCAGGGGGATGATACATAGCATGCAACAGTTGGAGTACAGATGGAACAGGAAATACCAGGCAAGTGATCTTCTGGAACAAGAAAATGAAAGGTCTGACTTTGAGAAGTACCCCTGGATATTCTTCAACGATGAGCCTTTTACAGAAGAGTTCAAAGCAGCGACGAGGAACTTAACTTTGGCAAAATGCTACTACGAAGTCGTCCCAAAAGAACATTGGTCTCTTCCAAGTTGGATCGACGAGAGTAGGTTCATGAATAGTCTCGAATACCTTGGAACTATTGGTGTTGGTAAAGGGTGGATGGTTAGTTACCACCATATGTGTCGGTGGAATAGCGGATTCTTTTACAAGCACCCGTTTCTGAGGAACTATGATTGGTACTGGAGAATTGAGCCGGATGTAAGTTACAGCATCTCCCAACTCCTTTGAACAATGCTGAAAAATTCAGGTTCACTATTTTTGCGATATAGACTACGATGTCTTCCGTTTCATGCGTGACAACAACCTCAAATACGGCTTCAACATGAATATCCTCGACGATGCCCGTTCATTTCCTTCACTTTGGTCACGCACTCGAGCTTTCGCATCTGCACATGCCAGTCTCATTCACCGGGAAGCTGATCTTGCCTGGCTTCTTGACCCAGAAAATGGTGGCGAATACAACAATTGCCAGTTCTTCTCCAACTTCGAGATCGGCTCCCTGAACTTCTGGCGGAGTGAGGCAAACGAGGCATACTTCAATTGGCTGGACAAAGCAGGTGGTTTCTATTACGAGCGTTTTGGAGATGCACCAGTGCATACCCTCAGTGTTGCAATGTTCTTGCCCAAGAGTGAGGTGTGGTTCTTCCGAGACATTGGGTACCAGCATGATATCAATCACCATTGCCCTCCTCATCGAGAAGGCAGATGCAGTTGTGAGCCGACGAGAATGGATGAGAATTTCTACAAACTTGTTCCACTCGAGAGCCCGCAGAAGAAACCTTCAGATACGTGTATTAGGCAGTTTCTTGGAGGTGACTGGCTGAAGAAGAAGGAAGGGTGGACTATGGCTGGTGAGAAAGCATACGGTGGGGATGGGTACCATGGCTATGAAATCTTGGGTGATGAGTGATATTGAGGGTGAAGAGCTGGCGATTATCAACTTTCTTTCCTAATTAAAGAGTCACACAGTAATTATACCCATTTTCTTGTTGAGAATTTCATCCTGATTTCTTTCCAAAAAATCTCATGTCTTGTTGATCAATTTCTTCCCTCCAGGCTGGCATAATAGACTTCTATTATATTGCCAACTTGCACAATTGGACTTTCATCGAGAGTCTCCTAGATTACAGGCTCCTTAAGCTCTAAAACCCCCTGAACCCTCAAGATCCTCGAAAGTAAACATATCCATTACCACGTGATCCACCTATTCGCTTCAGAACGCGGTTGTGGTGGGGTAATCTACACAACCGCGTCTCCCGGGTTTACTCTTCATTCTACACCCACCACCAACCATGCCAACAGAAACCCCCCTTCCCCTCCCAATCCGCCTCGCCCAAACCATCGGAATAACGACTTCCCTCCTCCTCGCCGGCTCCACCCTCTCCACCAGCCTAACAACCATCCCATGCCTCCTCGAATCCCCACCACCACTCCTCCAACGATGGAGCGACATGTACGCCGCAGGTAAGAAGACGGCGCGGCCGATCTCGCTCCTATCAAGCGCGGCGTTCTTTTATCTGGCGTGGAGAACACCGTGGGGGTTTGGTGGGAAGATTAGGAGTTTGGGTTTGAGTGCGAGGGAGAGGGTGTGTGTGTATGCTCTTTCTGGGGTGTTGAATTTGGGCTTGTTTGTGCTGGGGATGGATACTGCTACTGATGATAAGTAATTGAGGAAAGTGGAGAGTGCGAGGTTGATGGAGTTGAGGGGGTAGGGGGTGGATTTGAAATTGGATGAGTAGAGGGAGGAGGAGAGGAGTGTGCATCAGCCTGTTAATCGGTGGCGGGTGTTGATTTTGTGGAGGGGGTTGCTATCGCTTGCGAGCGGGGTTTTAGAGGTTTGGGTTGCTTTAGGGTAGAGGTCTGTTTTATAGAATGGAGAGAAAATGGTTAGGAACAGGTTCTGGGAGGTCATTATGAGGAATGGTTGGCGTTAGAAATTTGGAGGCGTGTACATTAGTTGTAACCGTAGCTGGGTGTATGGAGTTGTGACTATTGATTTGGATTTTGCCGGAAGGGGTTTAACTTCCACTCTTTCTAGTTTATATCGATCACCTCGAGACTGGAGGACAAGAAAAGCTTCTATGCTATAGTAATCTTACACCAAACAAAACTTCCATGACGCCTTGAATTCAAGAGAAGTAGAAAATACACGACCAATACCACCGATTGCTGATTGATATCCTATTTCTTCTTCATCGGTCCAGAAACCTTTCCAATAGAGCCATTCGACTCCTGAACCACTAACGCCTGCGCAGCTTCAATAGCCTGCATCTGCTGGATCCTGATAGATTTCGGTACGCCGAGTTTAACTTTCTCAGGTTTCTCGGGTTTCTCCTCTGGCGTCTCGATAATCATAATTTCCCCATCTTCGTCTCTCGTCCGCCAGAGGAAATAGTTCACGATCAGCTGCTGTGTGAATACCGGGATCATGCCAATGAGGTATGCGACTGCTTTGATTTGGTATGCTGATCTGATGTAGAAGGATGTGCGGGCTACGATCTTGCGGATGCGTTTGACTTTTTCCAATCGAATTGCGTAAATGTACTTGATACCGGCAACAGACGCAACAACAACGACAGCCGCGATAATCCACCACATTCGATCACGAGTCCATAATGCACAATCGCGGAAAGTGTGTACGTCTACAAGTAAATGTTCCCAAAACCTCGGCCAAACTCCATTCTGCCTAGCAATAAAGAACGCCGTGCCCCAGAAGAGGCCGAAAACTATATTTGGGACCGTGTAATGTACCCTCCAGTTCTCGTACCGCAGTGTGTCCAGAGATATACACGGCGGAGTGAAAAAAAACGTAAAAAGCCCCCCGAACGCCGCCAAGAAATCCGTAGCCGTGTGTGTACTCATTATCCCCCGTTCGACATTCCATGTAGAATTGGGCACATTTGAGTAAGTACTCAGGGCTGAGTCGGTGGTATATCTAGTGGGAGGTTGTGAAGTCTGTTTCGGTGGGAAGGAGACCGCCGTCAGAAGCCTTCTCACATGTACAGGCATCTGCGAAAGCGTCAGTATTATAGACTTGTGATTTTAGATGTCTGCCTAGGACTCGTCGTCACTTACCAGCAGGTCTAGAACCACAGGAGCAGAGGGAACCACTTGGAGTAGTATTCTCAGTCGAAGCGCGATCACATGTGCAAGATCCAGCAGGACGGGCGCCTAGGTATTGGGTTAGAGCTGTATGTTTGTGTTATCGAGAGCATTGAACTTACGGCATGAGCAGCGGGGTCCTGTAACTTCGTTCTCGGAACTGGCCTTGTCACAGCTGCATTGGAGAGCAGACTTCTCGCCGCATGAGCACTTGGCTTGGGAGGCACTGCAAGATGTGTTAGAATTTTTGGTTCTCATGAGAGAGAAAGGACGAGGGGTCTTACCAGACGCAGCCTTGGCCGCTCTTACCACAGCAGGTGCTTGGAGTTGGCATTTTGTTTTGATGGGAGTGAATTGATGTAGTTGTTGTAGTGATTTGACAGCGTGAAGAAATTGCAAGTCTTTTGAGTCCTTGGTCTTTTTGTCTTTGAGTGTTGTGGGAGTGAGATTTCGTTTGAAAATAATTTGAGGAATGATGGCATGGCCTTGTCTTAAGTAGTCCCTCAGCCTCGTGGAGATGGAGGCGATGATTTGAATTCGACTCATTGTGATTGGCTCGCTAATTTTAAGCCTTTGGGACGGAGGGCGGGTTTGGACTGACTAGGTTGGGTCTCGCCTCCCTCGTGAGGTTTTCAATCAGATCACATTCGACCACTCACCATCGACATGATTATCATTCGATTTGAATCTTGAACGAGAAAATGGGAATAGTTATTCGGGGCGGGGGAGACCGCTCGAACCGCCGAGGTTTTCTTATTAGGCCATGGTTATGCGAGAGCGTAAGGAGGGTCCCTGGTTGAGCAAGGATCTGAGTCTGATTAGTAGCCTATTTTCTTCACGTCTTCTTCGTTGTTTTTAGAGCGAGGCTTTTCAACTTCTTCTCAAAGTTTTCTTAGGTGAGTAGAGGTTGTTCTGGGGGTGTTGGTGGCTTTGGTGGTTTCGTTGGTTTTGAAGTTCTTGTTGACCCAGACATGTTAATAGTTTTGATATGATTTATAAATAAAGATGATTAGGACGGGAAAAGAAGTGAGAAGCGAGCCGTACATATAAGCTGAAGGAATAGTATGAAAAGGAAAGATAATTAGTTAATTAAAAGGTTATCAAGTTACGGGTATTTACAAACTTCAGGATCAAGTTGTTCTAAAGACGTTACGATAGTACTTATACGTTAAGCTTAAAACGGTGAAACAAAACAAAGGTAAGGTGGTAGAGTTTGTTACGTGGAAATGGGCTCGCTAAAGCTTTCGATCTTTTCTGAAATAGACCCCGAATCGATCGCTTAAACTTGAGAAGCCACTTCTTCTATCGAGGGTCTATTTTGTTAAGCTTTTCATGATTGTTTTCAAAAGGCTCGGTACATAAGGAATAATATTTAGAACGAATACTTCAGAGGTTTATAGCTTCCGACTTAATTCGAAGCTCAATTAATAGCCATAACTACTTTATCACATAGCCACATCTCTTGTATATATTAGCCACAGATTGATACCTAGGAGTGAGGAAAAGCAAGAGTTACTGTAGCTTGAACAATTAAATTCTAGCTACGGGAGAACACCACCTGGTGTACTACAGGATGCCATCGTTGCCCTGCTGCCGAAGAGCCCAACCTGAAAACTCTCGACACCCTACTTTTCTGTTCCGTCCTGCCTGCCAATTCCTCCTCTTCAATATACATCGGGGATAGCCATCCCTCCTAGTTAGCTATACAGTATGCCATCGTTGCACTGCGCACGAGACTTTCTCGAGCCCCATTCCACTCCACAACTACTCTACCAAGGAATACACTTCACCAAAGAAGTGTAATATAGGATGCCATCGTTGCCCTACGGCTGGAAGCCCAACATGAAAACTTCCGACCCCTTCTCCACACCCTCGACACAGAGCAAACACCTAGATCTTGATACCCTCCAAGATAGGCTTTGCCTCGTCGCTCTTCCACCAACCACCAGGGCCACCGGGGAAGCTGAAGAGATCCATACTTTCAGGCTTCATCTCAACACTATACCCAGCCTCCATAGGAGTCTGGTAGTAACCACCTTTGATAACAGATGGGTTCTTGAAATGCTCATGCAAATGATCGACATACTCGAGCACACTGAGCTTTCCACTGACACAGACATAGTCAATGGTGCTCAAATGCTGAGTGTACTCTGGCAAGCCCACACCGCCGGAGTGGGGAACGATGGGAACGTTGAACTTCTTGGCCATGAGGAGCACGGCGAGGACTTCGTTCACACCACCCATACGGCAGGCGTCGATTTGGCAGACGTCGATGGCGCCCGAGGCGAGGAGCTGCTTGAAGATCACGCGGTTTTGGCACATTTCTCCGGTGGCGACACCAATTCCGTCGGGGCGGAGTGCGTCGCGGATAGCTTTGTGGCCGAGGATGTCGTCTGGGGAGGTGGGCTCTTCAATGAACCATGGCTTGAACTCTTTGAGGTGTTGCATGTATTCGATGGCTTCTGGGACAGACCAGACCTGTGAGAGGGAGGCAAGTTAGCTCTCAACTTCGGAATATCGAATGGATTAGAGGTGGGGTAGAAAAATGGATGGGAACATACCTGGTTTGCATCAACCATCAAAATATTGCCCTTGTCATACCCAATGACCTCTCTCGCGATAGTCAACCTCTTTCTGTCGGCCTCAACCGAGGTTCCAACCTTCAACTTGAAATGTCTATAGCCCTTCGCCAAAGTCTCCTCCAAAAGACCCTTCATCTTCTCCTCTCCATATCCCAACCAGCCAGCACTGGTAGTATAAGCAGGGACAGCCTTGCTATCCAATGCATCTTGGATTCTCTTTGCCTTACCCCCCTCCTCAGCCTTCAACATAGCAATGGCCTCCTCGGGTGTAATCGCATCAGTGATATAGCGGAAGTCAATGCATCGCACAAACTCCTCTGGGGACATGTCTGCCACGATCCTCCACACAGGCTTGTTGAGTGTCTTGGCCCAGAGATCCCAGATGGCGTTCACGACGGCACCGAGTGCGAGGTGGATAACACCCTTCTCGGGCCCGATCCAGCGGAGTTGCGAGTCGGAGACAAGGTAACGCCATGTCTCGCCCCAATTGGCGACGAGGGAGGAGAGAGTGCGGCCTTTGATTCGGTCTGCTACATTGTCGATGGCTTTGCAGACGATGTCGTTACCGCGGCCAATTGTGAAGGTCTGGGGGCAAGGGGTTAGTGGGTTTCTTGGTGTATGAGTGAGGAGTGGGGTGGGTGAGGGTTCGAAGAGGAAAGGGGATTCGAGAACTCACCATGCCGTGGCCGGAGAAGGAGGAGTCGGTCTTCAGGATACAGTACGCAGCAGAATAGTCGCCTGCGGCGTTCATGGCATCTGAACCAGTCTTATCGAGGGAAGTTGGGAATCGCACATCGCGAGTGTCCCAGCCAGTGATGGTAACTTCTGCCATCTTGAAGGAGGGGTAGCGGGGTTAGATGTGAGTGGAAATGTGTAGATGTGCGCGTGAAGTATGTCAATTGCAGATATACAGAGTGGAAATGAGGGGGATGGGGTTGAAGAGAGAGAGGAGAATGGAGAGAAAAGAAAGAAGAAGTCGGAGCAACGCCGAGAGGGAAGAGCAGCAGCTATATACCTACTCCGAGAACCTTCTCACTGGTCTGGTCTGGCTCGTCTGGTGCAGTCTGGGGTCCCTGCCAAGGGAGAATTCCCTCCGATGGCGTTGGTGAGGGGCATGGAGGGGTTCAAGGTTCAGTGAGGGGAGGCGAGCAGCTCTGATTGATGGAGAAATTTACCCGGATTGACGCTAGAAACATCACCCGCCGAAGAAGGGCAGCCCAAGTGAAATTATTCTTCACTTCTCTCCGGAATAAGCTTCTTCTTTGCAAAGCGTGGAAGATCTAGATTGTTGTATTTATACGCCAGTCGGAGGGTCTATCTGCCTTTGGTTGGGATAAAAGCCTCTTTACCAATTGCCCTCCGTGAGGAGTTGGAGAAGTCGCAGTAACTTCTGAAGGATGGAGAGGATAAACAACGAGGGATTCATTCATCTTTCGTGTATTTGATTCATTGTAATGTCATTAATGTTATTAACGTCATTTCATGTACTGCTTCAATGTAGTGTCATCCACATACTTGCTGACTCTTGTGGCAAAAGTTGTCATGGTCAGCTTGGAATTGGAATATATTTACGAAGAGATCCGGGCTCTCCGAGCAGCAACTTCAAGTAGTTAAGTCTTGCAACAGATTTTAATCTGCAACGAGAAATCCTTTCTACCTTGTGCTATCATGCCTGTCGTTTACTGAATTTATTCCAAGATCTGGTTGGTGAAAAACACATGGATTTATCATTTATATATCATTTTGGACCATGCCCAGCTCAAGCTGTCCAGAAAGTCATCTGCTTTCTTCCAATGTTCTGATATAGTTTCAGCACAACGCAATTCTATTCTATGAACATCTCCCAAGTTTCAGATCTGCCTAAGATCTACCTACAGATGACATCAGAAAAAGCATTCCCTTTCTCCGCCCCAGCACCAACAATCTCAAACTCACACCCGTTCCCCCGCTTCTCATCACTCAAATGCAACACCCTCCTCTTAACAT